>MU679008.1:62277-95369 GCA_026770625.1 Nicotiana glauca | reverse complement strand
ATATTGAGCCGAGGGTCTTTCGGAAACAGCCTCTCTGCCCTCTTGGGGTAGGGGTAAGGTCTGCGTACACACTACCCTCCCCAGACCCCACTTGTGGGATTTTACTGGGTTGTTGTTGTTGTTGTTGTTGTAGCTCCAAAAAGGACACACTCTCCAAAGAAAAAACAAACTAAAGAAAATGGAGGACGAGTTTATAGCGGAGCCAGGATTTTTAATAATGAGCGTCAAAATTTAAAGAATTAATATGTAAAAAAGTTAAGAGGATTTAATACATAATACATATACTTAAAAAATAATTTTTACCTATCTAAGGAGTGTATTTTTCCACTTAAAGAGTGTGCCTTGGCTTGCCTATTGGGAGTAGCGATTCATCAAAATGGTCTATTTAGGTGGGACTTGACTTAAAGTGAATTTGTCCATAGACTTGAAGCTAAAGTAGCAGACAACAATTGCCATAACAAGGAGTGATAGTTTTCATTCTTTATCATATATCCTTGAATTAAATCATAATACTCGTGGTACCATTTTGGTAGATATCTTTAAGTAAGTGAACGTGAAATAACCTTAATTTGACCTCACATAGCAACAACTTATAGTCATGTAATGGGAGAGTTATTACATGTATTCATTTTGTCCTTTTCATAGTTATGAACCACTCTTAATGGGAATAATTACCATTTTTTAAAAATAATTAGCAGTACCCTATATAGCACGTAAGTAAGAATGTCCAAGTCGTCTCTATGAAAAGAAAATGATTGACATATTAATTGTTATTGTTATTTGTAAATGTGTAATGACTCAGTCGGTCGTTTTGAGCAATTGCACTTCGCTCGATTGTTTGAGGGCATGAGTAGCTCCGTATGATGTATTATGACTTGTGTGTATTGTCGGTTTTGGTTTTCAGGTGATCCAGAATTTGATTTGGAAGAATGAATTTCATGTTTGAAGCTTTAAGTTGGAAGAATTGATTGATTTTGACTTTTGTGTATTTGGCCTCAGTTCGGAGTTTTGATGCTTTTGTCAGGTTCGAATGGTGATTTTGAACTCGGGCGTATACTCGAATTTAAAATTGGATATTTCTAAAAAGTTTCGGCACTAATTGGCGATTTGGAAATTAGAAGGATTGAAATGTTCATAAGTAGACCAGGAGTTTACTTTGATGATATCAGGTTCAGATTGTGGTTCCGGGAATTGAAGTAGCTTCGTTATGTCATTTGGGACTTGTGTGCAAAATTTAAGTTCATTCCGAGTTGATTTGATACGACCCGGCAGGAATTTTGGAAGTTGAAAGTTCAAACGTTCATTAAGTTCAATTTGGGGCACTATTCATGATTTTGATGTTGTTATTGTAAGCAGCTAAATTTTATCAAATTTAATTCGATAAAATAGTGTAGACTATATTTAAATATATTAGTCCAAATAAATATTATGGGCTAATATAATTGGATTAATTATAAGTCTGATATATATATGGATTAAATAAATAAGTCCAAATGCATTGGGCTAGCCCATTTAATTGGGCTAAAGTAATGAGCCCACTTCATTAATCCCAAGATGCCATCTTCCTAGAGACCCAGTTTGGTGCCACGTGTCAAATGACGTGGCGCGCCAAGTCAAATGGAAGTGCCAATAGGATCATGCCACGTGTCAAAATGACAAGGCATGCTAAGTCACACTAAAAGGCAAATGAAATCGCACCACACGTGCAAGTGACATGTTTCGGCCAATCAAATGCGGCCTTGTCCCACTTTAATTTGATTGGTCGGAAAGAGTTTGCTCTTATCACAACTCTTCCCTTCAACAACAACAACCCAGTATAATCCCACTTAATGGGGTCTGGGGGATAATGTGTACGCAGACCTTACCCCTACCCTGGGGTAGAGAGGCTGTTTCCAAATAGATCCCCGACATCCTTCCCTCCAAGAACTTCCCACCTTGCTCTTGGGGAGACTCGAACTCACAACCTCTTGGTTGCAAGTGGGGGTCTTCCCTTCCACAACTATAAATAGGGGTCTTCATAACTCGGAAAAGGGACCAGAAGTTATGACAAGAAGCAAGAAAGAGCTCGTGGATCAAACACTGCAAATTCCTCCACAAGTTTCAAGCTTCAAGTAATCAAGTTCAAGTTCAAGAAATCAAGTTCAAGTTCAAGAACGAAGTCAAATCAAACATAAGGCGTTCAAGATCAAGGCTACTTGTTCGTGATAAAAGTCGTGGCAACAATCAAAGTGTTCGCGACGAATAAATCAAATTCAAATACAAGATCAAGCTCAAAGGCCCTTGAATTTGTACTAGAAAAGTAGAAACAGAGGAATCATAGAGATTGTACACTCAATTATTCGAAATAAAATACTACGATTGTTGCGATATTTTCGGTCTTGTTTTTATTTTCTCGAACCAAATTTATTGTCTACAGTTATGTCTAACTTGAGGCCTCAAGTATGTCTGTGTTATGTTATGAGACTTGTTTGTATATTCGGACGGGGTCCCGAGTGGCTAGGATGGGTTTCAGACGAGGTTCAGATCTTTTCGGATTATATTGGCTAAGGCTATTATGGCATCTGGTGGGACCGCACATGCGATGGGTTTGTTCGTAGGTGCGCGACCGCAAAAGTGAAGAGAGGATCGCAGAAGCAATTTTGGCTGGACTATTGATGGGTCGCAGGTGCGAAAGATAGACTGCATCTGTGAGGTCACAGATGCGGAGAATGGTCGCATGTGCAATGGCTGGAGAGGGGAGCTGGAGGTCGCAAATGCAATGCATTTTGCTCAAAAGCGGGAAAAGGATCGCTAAAGCGATGGTTGATAGGGTCAAAGGTTTTCTCATAAGCAAAATTTATACTGTAGAAGCGGAGGTAGCATATGCAAGGAAGTGATCGCATATGCGATCAAGCCCGGGCAGAGCTATATTTCAAGATTCTGGTAGTTTTATTCACATTTTCGGATTTTGGAGCTGGTTTTGGAGACTTTGGTGAGGAAATTTCACCACACGAATTGGGATAAGCATTCTTAACGCGGTTGTGATTATATTTCATGAATTAATTTTCGTTTTCGGTGTATGATTATTAATTTTGAAAGAGAAATCAGAGGAATTGTCCATAATTTCATAAAATGAATTTTCGAGTTTTGAATATCGATTCGAAGTCGGATTTGAGTGAAATTAGTATGGTTGGACTCGTAATTGAATGGGTTGTCGAATTTTGAGAGTTTTATCAGATTCCGAGACGTAGGCTCCAGTGTTGACTTTTGAGTTGACTTTTTGACTGTGACTAAGAACTTAGCATTTTTCATATGGAATTAATTCATATAGCTTGTGTTGATTGTATCGAATTGTTTGTGGCTAGATTCGAGGCGCTCGAAGGCCAATTCGTGAGGCAGGGGCTTATTGGAGTAGAGATTTTGTACGATTTGAGGTAAGTAGCACTTCTAAACTTGGTGCTAAGGGTATCAACCCCTGAAATTACGTGCTATGTGATTGGTGTTGAGGTGACGCGTATGCTACGTGACAGACGTGTGGGCATGCACCGTAATAATTGTGATTTAGTCGATTCCATGGAACTATGTAGCTATTTTATCTGAATACTATTAATGTACTCGATGTGTCAGAGCACTTGAGCTCTTATTTATGCTAGAAATCATGTTTAGGATATGTGCTAGTATTTTGAGACCGACAATGGTCGTTCTTTGATGTTGAGTTATTTGCTTAATTGCAGTTATGTACTCAGTCCCATTCATCATTGCATATCATAGCTCAATCTCTATTATCATATATTATTACATCATGTATCATTGATTTAGGCTGCTTAGCATAAATGTTGTGAGTCAGAGAGACTGGATATTTTGATGACTAAGTGAGGCCGAGGGCCCATTTGTGAGTGATATGTATGGGTTCAGGCTGCACGCCGCAACACGCTTTATTGATTCATGTCAGGGTTTGTCTTATTATAGAGCTTGGGCTGGACCTTCCCCTCCGGAGTCTACACACCCACAGTGAGCACAGTTGCTATTGATTCATGTAAGGATTTGGCTTATTATTTACATTTAGGCTGGATTTGTCCTTGCTATTGATTCACGATGGGACCAGGTTGCACGCCACATCAGGATTTATTTACATTTGAGCTGGATCGGTCATGTACAGTGTTGAGTGATTGAGTGTGATGGGTGAGAATTGAGATAGTCAGGTTGAGTACCCTGGGAGTGTGAGTACATGAGTTCATCAGTGTGATGCATTGCATTTGGCATGCATACTTGACATACATGCTTAGAGATGCATTTACTCATGCCACCCGGGTTTTGTAACATTCATGACTTCACATACATATCTAACATGTAGGCATAGAGATGTACTTTCCTCATGCTATGAAACATTTTGGGAAAAATCACAGTTTTCAGGATTTCTATATTTTAGTCATTTCAGCAAAAGGTTTCAATTTTACTGTTATACTTGAAAGGGACGACTATTTTCCGTAACTGTGAATGCGCTGATCATTTTATTTTTAAGTTATTACTTGTATTATTTAATTATATTTTTATGAATTGTCTCTGGCTGTTGGTGTTGGACTCTGACCTTTGTCCAAGCTCATAATTACCTTCAACCTAAGGTTAGGTTTGTTACTTTTTGAGTACATGGTGTCGGTTGTACTCATACTACACTTATGCACCTTGCATGCAGGTTTTTTTATGTTGATGTTGCTGTGTATGGCGAGAGCTGCTATTGAAGACGTGCCTGCGTTCCAATCTTTGCTGCCTTTTGTCCTTGGTAGCTTTAGAATTTTTAATTTGTTCATGCATATTTCAAACAGATGATGTATTTATTTTATATCAGCTTTGTAAACTCTGAATCTTAGAAGTTCATGATTTGTACTACCAGTCCTTGGGAATTCTTTCTATAAAAGTTCAGTTGTATTATCATTACTTCTCTTAATGAATACCATTTGAATTGGTTTATTGTTAATTGGCTTACCTAACAATTTGGTTTCATGACTAGTTGGATTTTGAATCGCAACAAAAGATCATTAAGATAACTTCAAAATAATGACCTAAAATATTTTTTGAACTACCTTTGCCGCTCTATGGGGTTTCAAAAGTTAATATATGAACTACCTACCACTACAACGGGCTCCAAAATTCATATTATACGAAAACAATTATTTTTCCCTATTTGCGTAGTACAATTTTCCAATAAAGGAGATCTAATTCAACCTCTTTTCTTGATTATTTCTCCCCTACTGCACCCATAAGAATGTTGTGGGATTGATGTGTTCCTTGATCTTTAATCAGATATCTCATATTTGAACTTTTAGAATGAATAAATTCTTAGCGCTTCTCGTAACCGTATGCAGCACAAATATGAATTACTCGAACAAATTGGTTCCGAATGCCAAATGGTTAAATCAAAACATATTATAGAAAATGATCAACATATTAAATTATTATTTGAAAAGGTCCTTCACATCTCGTAATGCTTAATAAAATAGTATACAACTGCTTGTGATACATCATTTTCCCTATATACATATATTAAACAATAATGGATGAGGATTATTAAAACTAGTTGACTTTGGGATTCTTAATTACGATGAGAATAAAGAATATTATTGTCTTATATATATGATGTTGTTGATCTGTTTATTCATAACACACAACGTTAGAAGATGAGACAACAACCAATTAAGCATGTTGTAGACCCTAAGGGCTCATTTGTTTGCACTTAATTTAAGTTTGAATCTTAATTATTCAGATCTCACACATTGAGGGAGATTGTTTTTAAAGTCTGAATCTTAATTATTCAGATCTTACTCATTAATTTTTTTTATTTCTTTTACTTCACAACCACTTAATGAGTCTTAATAGTTCTATATGATTAAAATCTATAACAAAGACTTAATTTCATTAAGATGCTATCATTCACATTCATTATTAATTGCCATTATTGCCTACCGTTATCAACTATTATCATGCCACCCACCACCATCATACTTAACTACCACCACCACCTCCTCCTCAACCATAGCTTCCACCAATATCGTCAACCACCACCCAGAATCTCCACTACTCCGACCACCGTCATTCTCAACTACAACAACAAACTCAAATAAAATCCATTGTATCTTCTACTGTAAATTGCATGCAGAATGAGAGAAAATGAATCTGAGAGAGAAAGAAGGAGGAAGAAGAAGAAATGATATTATTCTATTGATTCATTACATAGGGAGGGGGTCGTTTATATTGTTGGTTAGTGGTTGACATTTGTACCTACTAACCACTTAACCGACTAACCTCTAATTATACAATACACATACATACACTTCTGTAACTATATGAATATAGCTATGTATTCAATACTCCCCCTCAAGATGGAGGGTGAAAAGGATCAAACTCCAAGTTTGGATAAAAGAAATTGATGTTGTGCATAACCAAGACCTTTTATCATCAAATCAGCTAGTTGTAAGCTTGTAGGGATGTATTAAGGACTGATCAACCCTGCCTTGATCTTTTCACGAACAAAATGACAGTTGATCTCGATGTGTTTAGTTTGCTCGTGGAATATTAGATTAGCAGCTATTTGTAAAGCTGCCTTGCTATCACAGTACAGATTGACTAGAACATCTATGGCAACTTGTAACTCCTTGAGCAATCCTAGAACCTAAGTAATTTCTGCAGTAGTGAATGCAGCCAACTCCACGCTACTAAAAGGTAGGAGAAGAGGGTCGCAATAGATTTTACCCGATGTGAGGGTCGGGATCGAATTCTCAGAGAGCTAGAAGGGAATTCGGGTATCTACTTAGGATAGAGTTGCACGTGTTCTCTTAGATGATCTTCTTTTCATTTTTGGGATTTTCAATTATGAGCTACTATTATCAAACTACTAATTGAAACTAGATTATGCTACGAGATGATTGCTAAAGTTGTATCTAATGGGAAGAAGGGCACTAGGGTCGTGACACTACCTAGGTGGCTAATTGACGGGTAGATGTTAATAAGGTTCGATTGACATAGTTGGGGCTTATGCTATGACCGTTGCACAAATTTATAGACTCTCGCACCTCTCGATAGAGAGAGTGACTTTGCCCAAGTGACGCCCTCGAGGCCAAATGGGTAGGCAAATTAGATCAAGTAACTAGGGTTCAATTAGGGTGATTACTCTCTCGAGGTTTAACCCATTAATTGGGACTATTATTTCTCATGAGTCTATCCCAATTCCTTGTTGGGTCAATTTTTGAGATATAAACTCTCTTTCTACAGAAGAGTTAAATCCACAAAGCACAAATCAGTGTTTGCAACCACCAATTCATAGATTAAAATATAAAATCAATCCAAATAGCAAACACCCATAGTCAATCTAACCCTAGATGGCAACACCCATTAATTACCCACACTAGGGTTGAGCCACAACCATAGCTAATGGGTCTAGCTACTCATGCTTGAACAAGAAAATGAAGAAATAGATGAAGAACAAGACATAATAACTAAATACTAAATTAAATTGCAAGAATTTATCGTTAGTTTGAAGCTAAGATGCCAAAAATGGCTACAAAAGTTGTTCTCACGAGCGCATATGTGTTATGAAGATAACAGATGACCTAAAAATGGTAAAATATTCTATTTATACTAAGCTAGAAAAACTGGATAAAAATACCCCTGCGGGGTCAGTGCGGGCCGCACTAAATGGACCGTGGCCGCACTGGACTCCTTGACTTCAACTTTGGCTTTTTTGAACTTGGACTTTGTGGACCACGTAGAATAGACCGCGGCCACGGAGGGAGTTGGCGTGGTCCGCACAATAACGACCGCGGACCGCATGGCATTGTCTTGGCAAAATTGTAGTTCTCTGAATCTCTTGACCGTGAAGCCCTGACCGCGGACCGCGAGATATGTACCGCGGTCGCGTTGCCTCTAGCCTGATTTTACCAACTCTCTAAACCTCCTAGTGTGGCTGCATTCCACTTTGCGCGGTCCGCACTAGGCCTTATTCCCTTAGATTTCTTGGTCTTTGATACTTGAGCAGGTTTCACTCCTTTTTGAGCTGATCTTTGACATTTCGTCACTTTGTCGATCAAACCCTGCAAACAAGCACAACCTGTGAGCCTTTTGGAACTATTTTGTACAAATATATGATCAAAGCATAGGCAAGTAGGGGCATAAAACATGTTAAAATCCTAACTTATCAACTCCCCGAACTTAAACCTTGGCTTGTCCTCAAGCAAACAAAATAAGATCCACCCTTTAAAGGAAAATCCAAGTAATTTTAGCTAACCTAAAGTAACCTCAACAAACATCAATTGGGGCTAACAATTTCCCTCAATACAAATGGATCATTAACAACATTTAAACTTTGAAAACTATGGATCAAGTGTGACACAAGAGCATCAAGAATTGACTCATTACATCAAAAAACTCTCTCAATTATTTTGGTCGCTGTGGAATCCAAACTCATACATCCTAAACTCTCCCTAAGTAAACCTCACCTTTTAGAGTATAAGCACACAAACCGAGGTTAATGGGAGTTCACTCGTCTCTCTCAAGGAAAGGTCATAAGTCTAGCTATAAGTACCATATGCTTGACCCTTATGTAAGTATCCACTAATGCGACCGTCATCCAACTCAAGATCATATAGGGCTTTTGTGGAGTCAATGTGAAGGCTTTTGGTTGAGGGTATGAAAAGTTGTTGGTCTATATGGGTTCCATCTTCCCTAAAGCACTTCTTTTGATTCATTTTGGCATAATTCTCTCGACTCTTTTGAGTATTTCACTTCCTTTCAAGGGGTTAGAGAGACACATTGTCACTCTTTCTTATGCAATTCAAAACATTTCTCCTTTTTCTACTTTTTCCACACCTTTTCCACTTTTGTTTTCCTTGAATCCTTATTTTTGTTCACATTGGGCTTTCTTTTTTTCTTTTTCTTATCTTTATTTTTCATCGCCTTCCTTTTCTTTTGCTTTTGTAACTTTTACCACTGTGTTTCCTTTCTTGTCTCTCCCCCCAAACTTAGACTTTGTCATTACTAAAGGGAAGATTTCGGTGCCAAGAGAGGGTAGAATTTAGAACGGGTATAGGCTTGTAGAATTGGTTCTTGAAAGAAAAAGATTTAAGGCTCAAATGGGTTAGCTAAGGTGTATCTCATTGCTAGGCTATGGAATTGTTCAACTTATCATTTGGATCAAGGAGAGCCTATAATCACTTCTTAAGTTGAATTTCACTCAAAATTTCGCCTCAACAAACATTCAGGGCAAGTTCTAGACCATTGGCTCGGGACTTGGACTCAAAATTCGATTTCTTACCACACACACTCAAGGATTGATAAAGACATATAGTCAAGGGCCCAAAACAACCTTAGACATGATTGAGCACACAATAGTCCCGAAAGACCACATGATGTTTGTTTGGTCAACATAAGAGTCTCAAGGTCACTACTTTCATCATCCTAAACAAAACCACTTGTCTTTGACCATGGGATCAAAGGCAAATGTGTTAGGCCCAAGTGAAGCTATGCTTGAGATACCCTTAACTATAAACTACTAAAACAAAAGAAAAATAAAAAATGGACTCAAACCATTAAGAAGGTTGTCACGCCATCCATCATCGGGAAGAGCCACCCGGTTCACACAATACTCCACCCTTGGAAAGAACCATGGCATTAAGAAAACCAAGGGCTTATTGAAAGTGCCAAAAATGAAACAAAAAGGCTGCGAGCCTATCTACTAAGCTAAAAATGAAAAAATTGTATGAAAAGAGAAAATAGAATGAATATTTACAATAGGGGATTAGAATATACAACGGGGGATGAATATATACAAAAATATAACTTTATATGTAGACCAAAGAGAAGATAAAAAGTACGATAAGAGTAACTAAATATAAAGTTATATACAGACCAAATAGAAAATCAACAGAAACATAAACTAAGTCAACTAATATATACAATCATACGGATAAAAAGTAGGGAACACTCCCACAAATAAAAGCTGGCATTGTCCCCAATGCCAACTAAACAAATAAGCATCAATAATCAAGAGTAAAGGATATAGGATCTCCCTAAGCCTCGTCTGTATGCATAGGAACATGAGCGGTCCCCGGCTCCTCTGTATATGCGGGAACCTGAGACTGGTTCCCGGTCTCCTGCTGCTCAGTTGTTGGGATTGGGGCCTGGACCTGGACGAGATGAATATATAGGGCATCCTGTGGCTGACTGGATGAGCCCTCCTGTAGGTCTGCCACCCGGATGACCCCTCGTTTGCACTAGGGAGCTTCATCTTCTTCCTAGGAAGCCTCTGAATCTGCTCCTGCTATGGCTCTGCTGCTGGTGCTACTAGGGCTGGATCCCCAAATAGTAGGTCAAGAGGCATCTGGTCTGCCAACAACTTGTCCACATCTACTCTCAGTTCTTTCACCGATTCCTTGGAAGCTCTTGTCTTTCTCATCTTCTTGTGCTCCCGGGCAATCTCCTTCAAAGCGTTGCCATGTGAGTCCACTAACTTAGACAAGATAGACTAATTGCTCATAATCTTTTGCTGGTTCTCCATGATCTTCTTCAGTATATCCTCAATGGACTGTGGAAGCTGAGCTGTCTGAGGTGCTGACTGGGCCTCAATGGTAGAAGACAATGTAGACAACTTGGATGCCGCAACTGACATCCAGTTGTTCAAACTAAGCAGTTTCTGGCCCAGCCGATGTGCAGTCATGGGATGGGCCCGGGAAGATGGGATCTCCGGGCCAGCTGAAGCAGAAGGACCAGCAGTAATGGATGGTCTAGGAGGCAAGTCATCAACTATAATGGCAGCAGGCATAATGGAAGGCTCGACAGAAGGCTCAACCGCAACCGGCTCTTCAGATTGGCCAGTTGAGGCAGAGGCATGCGGCTTGTAGTTGTTGTCTTTGGGGTTGTTTGAGCCTCTCATGCTGTACTAGGAGAATGGGGCCACTGTGTTGACCTTCACATCAAATGGCTTCTTCTCCACCTTCAGGTCCTGGAAGTACATGGTGAGGGTGTTGGGAAAAGGGTATTTCCGGACATGCTCAAGCCCTACCGCAGAAATCACACGGGACATCACATTGCCCATGTTGATAGGGTATCCCGCCATAATAGATGCAACAAGAACAGCCTGGGTAAGTGGAATAGTCTGATCATGGGTAGTTGGGTCAAGCCGACTGCACACAAAAGTCAACCACCCCTAGCCTCAAAGTTAAATGTCTTCCAAAATATTTTGGTCCCTGCTTGCAACCACTCTAGAACAATCCCCGGGATTGCCAGGTATGAAGCTAACCACGGATGAAACTCTTCGCCCATTGCCAACTATTCATTATACAGGGTCTCATCCTCTTCATCGAACCCTAAGTATTCATTGAGTGTCTTCCCAGTAAATATCACATTTTTGTTCTGCCCTTTGGTCACTTTAGTGCCCTTCAAGATGTGGGCCACATTGCTATAGAACTCCTTGACCATTTCCTCATTCACCTTTACACATTAACTCCGAAAATGCTCCCAACCCACTCGAGTTCGAAATTGTCTATGCACATTTGGGAGTAGGGGTAGAAGGTCTCGCTCAATAAAACTCCTTTCTAGAATCAGCTTTCGTAGAGGCCACCATTCCCTAAACTTGTGGAACGCTACCTGACTGACGAACCTATCCTCCCAAGCTGCGGGATTTCTAGTTTGGTCAACACCCCTAACCTGAGGCACACCACTCTGAGGCATCTCCTCATCACTATCATTACCACCCTCAGCACGTCCGCCTGCACTCTCCCCGAATAATGAAGCTGTAGGGGAGGTGGAGTACTCATCGTTGCCGGCTACTGAGCCCTCTGACGACTCAGAAGGTATACGATGTGGAGATTTGGCAGTGGGTGATGGAGGAGGAGTATCATCGGTCAGTCTAAACCTCTCGGGCTAGTCAGGAACATGAGTGTGAATGGAATCTGAAGAGACGTCCTGTCACTCCCCGAAGAATGAGAAGCAGCTTTGTCTGCAGCTTTTAATAACTTCCTTGTCTTTTTTATATTTTCCCGAACTTGGGGAGTGAGTTTTATCATTTTTCCTTTGCCTCCCCGAGAGGAATCACCTCTGTCGGGTTGTTTGGAACCCTTGCCTCCTTGTTTTACCATTATTTGCATGCATACATATCTAACATGGTTAGTATAAGCACAGCCAATAAAATAGGCATTGAATTTGAATTGCAGACAGCAGAAGAAGAGATTGCAAAATCAATTGCAAAATATAGCACCGTGGCCCGCACAAAAGAGAGTGCGACCATGCAGGGGGCGTCATGGACAGCGCAAAAGTGATCGCGGTCCGTGTTGGGTCAAAGGCCCAGAAATTATCTCTCTGAATCTCCTCACCACTGTCCGCACAAAGTGGGATCGCGGCCGTAGTGGTCCAGCGCAGACCACATAAAGTGCAATGCGGCCACGTTGGGCAAAGGTTCACTTCCAGTCACTAGGGCACCACGGTCCGTGCAAAATGGTAATGCGAGCCGCGTCAAGGCACCGCGGACCACGCAAAGGAGATTGCGGGCCGCGGAGAGTATTTTGCATAGGCACTAATTTAGGGTTTTATGTTTTTGCCATTTTTGTTCAATTTTGTTTTTACACCTAACTTGTCCTTACTCAATTTTCCAATTACTAAGCATATTCAGCACACAAACCCAGCATTGAAAACTACCCTACGCTAAGAGTTAAACCAAGAAGAAGAAACTAAGAGAAGAAAAAGAGAAGCTAAAACTGCTGGGCATGAAAATAAAATGAAAATATAAAACTAATCAATGGAAGATGCAAGAAATGTTACCAGATTGTGAATATTGTATGCAACTAAGCAATGTAAGAAAGAATTACGGGTCAATGCAAGTGTGAACAGTACTTTTAGGGGTCTGAGTGTTCAAAGTTCGAAAAGGGTACAAGGTGACCCTTGGGGTCTATTTATATAAAAGTAATGGGACCCATCCTCACCTACCAGCGCGGCCGCACAAAATGGACCGCGGACCGCGCTGGGTTTGTTTCATTGAAGCTTGAGAAGGCAACTTTCGCGGACCGCACAAAAGTAGACAGCAGCCGCAGTGGTCCACCACCGACCGCACTAAATGGAATGCGGCCGCGGTGGCAAACTTCAGAGAGCATCACTTATGACCATCACCAGTGCGGACCGTACAAAGTGCAATGCGGCCGTACTGGCAAACTTCAGAGAATGTTCAATGTATTTCAAAATAATTTGCACTGCATCAACTCAATCCATGAAACATCTCACAATCAGTTAGCTCAAAAATCAAACCTACACTACCCAAAAAATCACAGAAAAACAAAAAGAAAAAAGACATGGGTTGCCTCCCAAGTAGCGCCTGATTTAATGTCGCGGCACGGCGCATGTCACCAGCACATCATTTCAGATGGAGAAGTTCCACCACGTGGCTATCATCAAATTTCCCAAGATAATGCTTGACCCGATGTCCATTGACTCTGAATACTTCACCATTCTTGTTCCTCATATCAAGAGCACCAAATGGGATCACGAACACAACTTCAAATGGCCTACTCCACTTTGATTTGAGCTTTCCTAGAAACAGACGTAACGAGGAGTTGAACAGAAGAACCATATCACTAACCTTGAATTCCTTTCCTGGAGCATATTTGTCGTGAAGGTACTTCATCTTGTCCTTATACAAGGACGAGCTGGAGTAGGCATGAAATCTAAACTCATCAAGCTCATTGAGTTGCTCAATACGGAGATTGGCCGCAATATCCCATTCCAAGTTTAACTATCTCAAGGCCCACATAGCCTTGTGCTCCAATTCGACTGGAAGATGGCAAGCTTTCCCGAACACCAACCAGTACGGGGACATACCAAGTAGGGTCTTGTAAGTCGTCCGGTATGTCCATAGAGCGTCATCCAACTTTTTCGACCAATCGGTCCTATTAGCATTTACCGTCTTGGACAAGATACTCTTTATTTCTCGGTTGGAGACTTTCACTTGAACACTAGCTTGAGGATGATAGGGGGTGGTCACTTTGTGATTGACTCCATATTTGGCAAGCAATGAATCAAAAGCCTTGTTGCAAAAGTGAGACCCCCCCATCACTAATGATAGCGCGAGGGGTGCCAAACCTTGTGAAGATACTCTTTTTAAGAAATGCCATAATACTCCTGGCTTCATTATTGGGTAAAACCACGGCTTCAACACACTTCGAGACATAATCCACTGCTATGAGGATGTAAGTATTTCCACAAGAGCTAAAAGATGGACCCATGAAGTCGATGCCCCAAACATCAAAGATATCCACTTAGAGAATTGTATTTAGAGGCATCTCATCCCTTTTAGAAATCTCTCCGGATCTTTGGCATTCATCACATCTCTTGACAAAATCACATGCATCTTTGAACAAGGTTGGCCAATAGAAACCACAACTAAGCACCTTAGAAGCCGTCCTCACCCCACCATGATGGCCACCATAGGGAGAGGAGTGGCAAGCCTCCAAAATGCTCAATTGTTCTTCTTCCGGGACACATCGACGAATCACACCATCCGTTCAAATCTTGAACAAATATGGCTCATCCCAATAAAAATTCAAGCTATCCCACGTGAGCTTTTTTCTTTTATTAGAAGAGAGCTCGTACGGGATTATTCTGGTCACAAGATAATTGGCCACATCAGCAAACCACATCATATCATGAATTGATACCGCAAGGAGTTGTTCATCGAGAAATGCATCATTGATCTCAAGGCCGTCACAAGGACTCCCCTCCTCCTCCAAACAGGACAAGTGGTCCGCCACTTGATTGTCACTTCCTTTCCGGTCCACAATTTCTAGATCAAACACTTGAAGAAGAAGAACCCATCTCATCCATCTCGCCTTGGAGTCTTTCTTTGTCATCAAATACCTAAGGGCGGCATGATCGGTGTGCACTATAACTTTGGCCCCCATAAGGTATGATCGGAACTTTTCCATAGCAAAAACAATAGACAATAAATCCTTCTCAGTGACTGTGTAATTCTTTTGAGCCTCATTCATGGTATTGCTTGAGTAGTACACTAGATGGAACATCTTGTTGATCCTTGGCCCAAAACAGTCCCAACTGCAACGTCACTAGCATCGCACATGAGCTTGAAAGGCTAGCTCCAATTTGGTGCGCTGATGATGGGGGTAGTGGTCAACTTGTGTTTAAGATGCTCAAAAGCCTCCATGCACTTCTCATCAAAGGCAAATTTGGCATCCTTCTCTATCAACTTTCACAAAGGGTTAACTACCTTAAAAAATCTTTAATGAACCTCCGATAGAAACCCGTATGCCCAAGCAAACTCCTCACCCCTTTGACAAAAGTAGGGGGAGCAAGCCTCGAAATAACCTCAATCTTGGCCTTATCAACCTCAATTCCTCTCTTTGAAATTTTGTGACCCAAACACAATACCCTCTTCTACCATGAAATGGCATTTTTCCCACTTGAGAACTAGGTTCGTGGCTTCACACCGGGCCAACACTCGATCCAAATTAACCAAGCACTCATCGAAAGAATCCCCAACCACGCTGAAATCATCCATGAAGACCTCTAAGATATCCTCTGCCATGTCGGTGAAAATAGCCATTATGCAACGTTGGAAGGTCACCGGGCTTGCACAATCCGAACGACATTCTAGAGAAAGCAAACGTGCCATACAGACATGTAAAAGTGGTCTTTTCTTGGTCCTCCGGGGCAATTAGGATTTGATTGTACCTCAAGTAGCCATCCAGAAAGTAATAAAAAGCCCGTCCCGCAAGACGATCTAGCATTTGGTCAAGGAATAGCAATGGGCAATGGTCCTTTCTAGTCACCTTTTTCAGCTTCCGGTAGTCCATGCAAACCCTCCACCAGGTAATGGTTCGAGTGGGAATAAGCTCGTTTTTGTCATTTGTCACCACAGTCATCCCACCTTTCTTCGGCACACATTGTACTGGAGAGGTCCATGAGCTGTCGGATATTGGATACACCACACCCGCATCTAGCCATTTGATCGCTACCTTCTTCACCACCTCTTGCATAGCCTCATTGAGCCTCCTTTGGTGTTATAAGAAAGGCCTTGCATCCTCCTTCAAATTGATTTTATGCATGTAGAACGCGGGGCTTATTCCTCGAATGTCGTCCAATGTCCACCCAATTGCTTTCTTCCTCCTTTTGAGAACCGCCAAGATGGCGTCCACCTACAAGTTAGTGAGGTAAGAAGAAATAATAACTGGTAAAGTAAAATTTGAGCCCAAGAACTCATACCTGAGGTGTGGAGGAAGTGGTTTTAACTCCAACACCAGTGGCTCCTCAATGGATGGCTTAGTTGGTGGAGTTTTCTGATTTGCAAGATCCAAAGACAATTTCCTAGGCTCATAAGAATACGAGCCCATGCCGTGCAAAGCATTCACGCATTCCACTCTACTTTCATCAGCATTGACATCCATATTAAGAAGCACGACCTCAAGGGGATCTTCAACATTGGTCATGGAACTTTTGTCATCCACTATCACAGTTGTGACAATGTCCACAAATGAACACACCTCGGTGTTATTGGGTTGTCTCATTGATTTGCAAACATGGAAAACAACCTTCTTATACCCCACACAAAAAGTTAAATCACCCACTTCAACATCAAGCAACACCTTCCCCGTAGCTAGGAAAGGTCTCCCAAGAATATCGGGACTTCAAAGCCCACTTCACAATCCAAGATGACAAGGTCGGATGACAATATAAATTTATCAACACGGACAAGAACATCATCAATTATGCCCAAGGGTCGCTTCATCGATCGATCCGCCATTTGAAGTCTCATTGAGGTTGGTCGAGGTTGTCCAATTCCCAAGGTCTTGAAGACCGAGTACGACATAAAATTAATGCTAGCCCCCAAGTCACAACGGGCCTTGGCAAAATCCGCACTTCCAATAGTGCAAGGGATAGTAAAAGCTTCGGGGTCCTCAAGCTTGGGTGCCATTGAATGCACTATAGCACTCACTTGATGAGTCATCCTAATTGTTTCACACTCCATCGACCTCTTGTTTGTTACCAAATACTTCATAAACTTTGCATACCCCGGCATTTGCTCAAGTGCCTCCACCAAAGGCACATTGATTGTAAGAATCTTCATCATTCAATGAACTTTTTGAATTGGTTATCACCCTTTTGCTTTGCTAACCATTGAGGATAGGGCGGAGGTGGCCTAGGCGGAGGTGCCTTGGCTTTGGGAACCACCGGCTCGGGCATATTAATCACGTGTTCCCTAGACGGGTTTACGGCATCTTGTGTTTCCACCTCGACCTCATCAATATCTATCCTCACTTCATTGTTCACATTGGTGTCAACCACATCTTCAACAATCAAAGGACTCACATCTTCTTTGAACCCAACATCATCATCCATAACTTGATTTTCTTTTGAGGCATGCACATCACCGCCTCTCCCACTTCTTGTTGTAACCGCCATCACATGATTTTTATTGTTCCCACCCTTTGGTTTCACCACCGTATCACTTGGTAGAGCACCCTTAGGGCGAGTATTTAATGATTGAGAGAGTTGGCCTATTTGCACCTCCAAATTTCAAATAGATGTATTGTGGGAAGCCAATTGAGCATCGGA
This sequence comes from Nicotiana glauca, assembly GCA_026770625.1. NCBI lineage: Eukaryota > Viridiplantae > Streptophyta > Magnoliopsida > Solanales > Solanaceae > Nicotiana > Nicotiana glauca. The sequence continues at coordinate 77,789 of MU679008.1, read as the reverse complement.
GTCTTGGTTATTTTTCATCATTTGTTCAAACATATTTAATTTGACTCATATCATTACCCAAAGAACTAGACCCTTGATATTGAAATGGAGGCGGATTATTCGATTGTTGGTACATTGGAGGCCTTTGAAAGCCTTGCCCTCGGTTACCTTGGTTTTCATTGTTATTCCACCCGCCTTGATTACCATTGTTGTTCTAATTATTGTTGTTATTTCTATTCCAATTTCCTTGGTTGCCCGAATTGTTGTTCCCCCAATTACCACCTTGGTTGTTGTTGTTCCAATTACTACCACCTTGTTGATTTCCCCAGTTGTCGTTTTGATTGTTGTTGTTCCAATTGCTACTACCTTGTTGTTGATTGCCCCAATTTCCTTATGGACGCCATTGTTGATTCGAAGAATTACCTCTATTCCCTTGGTAGTTATTGACATATTGGACCTCTTCGCTTTGATCATTATAGCACTCATTTGAATAACCACCACCATCATTGTTGTTGTCATATAGCTCACAATTACTTTGAGGTTGTTGCCCTCTTTTGCCTTCTTTTCAACATAGAAACACCTTCCATTGCATTGACTTGGCACGGATTTTGGACTTGTTACAATTTTGCCTTCGCCAATTGGTTCATAGTTGTAGTACGCTCGGCAATAGCTTGGGCACGATCATGCAATTCCTTATGCAAATAAATGACCGTGGGGTCACCTTGGGGCACATTTAATCGGCTTTTCCATGCCGAAGAAGTGTCGGCCATGTCATCAAGCACATCACATGCCTCTTGGTAAGAAAGTTTCATAAAATTCCCTCCAGCCAATTAGTTCACAATGCATTGATTCATGGTGTTCATTCCCCGATAAGAGGTTTGTTTTATCATCGCCTTGGTCATGTCATTATTAGGGCACTCTTTCACCATTGTTCTATCCCTTTCTCATATCTCGTGCAAAGATTCTGTTGGCTCTTGCTTGAAGGCTAGAATATCATCTCGAAGTGTCGCCATATGACTTGGTGAAAAGAATTTGGCAATGAATTTGTCCGCCAATTCATCCCATGTTGTGATAGAATGATTGGGGAGCTTTTCTAACCAATCCAATGTTTTACCCCGAAGAGAGAACGGGAAAAGCCTCAATCTCAATGCATCCTCGGACACATTTGTTTGCTTGCTACCCTAGCATGTATCCACAAACCCCTTCAAGTGCTTGTAGGCATTTTGATCGGAGGCGCCCATAAAATATCCTCTTTGCTCGAGCAAGGTCAACATGACATTTGTAATTTGATAGTTCCCCGCCTGCATTCGGGGAAGAACAATGGCACTCGCATATCCTTGATTTGGGAGGACTCTTGGAGCCACTCTTGGCGGTGGCGGAGGAGGGTCTGGGATATTGTTGTTGTCATTTGCATTGGCCTGACGGCCTCTACGTGGATCTTGAGGTAAAATAGGAACCTCTTCTTGATCAAGATCATCTACCTCCTCCCCCACATGCACATTGTCAAGAGGGTCATTAGCATTGAGAGCCATTTGTACCTAAGTAATCGGCACAAATAAAATTAGTAACAAGAAGTAAATAAGAACAACACACAAATCTACTAAATAAATAGCCAAAAATCGTAAGCTGCCTAGAAACGGTGCCAAAAAGTGATTGCAGCCAACTCCACGCTACTAAAGAGTAGGAGAAGAGGTTCGCAATAGCTTTTACCCGATATGAGGGTTGGGATCAAATCCTCAGAGAGCTAGAAGAGAATTCGGGTATCTACTTAGGATAGAGTTGCGTGTGTGCTCTTAGATGATCTTCTTTTCATTTTTTGGGTTTTTCAATTATGAGCTACTATTATCAAACTACTAATTGAAACTATATTATGCTATGCGATGATTGCTAAAGTTGTATCCAATGGGAAGAAGGGCACTAGGGTCGTGACACTACCTAAATAGCTAATTGACGGGTAGATGTTACTAAGGTTTGATTGACATAGTTGGGGCTTACGCTATAACCGTTGCACAACTGTACCCCCTCTCTCACCTCTCGGTAGAGAGAGTAATTTTGCCCAAGTGACTCTCTCGAGGCCAAATGGGTAGGCAAATTAGATCAAGCAACTAGGGTTCAAGTAGGGTGATTACTCTCTCGATGTTTAACTCGATAATTGGGATTTTCATTTCTCACGAGTCCATCCCAATTCCTTTGTGGGTCAATTTTGGAGATTTAAACTCTCTTTCTCAAGAAGAGTTAAATCCACAAAGCACAAATCAGTGTTTTCAACCACCAATTCATAGATTAAAACATAAAATCAACCCAAATAACAAACACCCATAGTCAATCTAATCCTAGATGGCAACACCCATCAATTACCCACACTAGGGTTGAGCCACAAGCCTAGCTAATGGGTTTAGCTACTCATGCTTGAATAAGAAAATGAAGAAATAGATGAACAACAAGACATAATAACTAAATACTAAATTAAATTTCAAGAATCTATCGTTAATTTAAAGCTAAGATGCCAAAAATGGCTACAAAAGTTGTTCTCATGAGCGCAGTTGTGTTCTAAAGATAACAGATGATTTAAAAATGGTAAAATATTCTATTTATACTAAGCTGGAAAACCTGGATAAAAAATACCCCTACGGGGTCAGTGCGGGTCGCACTAAATGGACCGCGGTCGTACTGGGCTCCTTGATTTCAACTTTGGCTTCTCTGGACTTGGACTCCGCGGACCGCGTATAATGGACCGCGGCCGCGGAGGGAGTTGGCGCGATCTGCACAATAACGACCGCGGACCGCATGGCATTGTCATGGGAAAATTATAGTTCGCTGAATCTCTTGACCGCAGACCGCACAAAAGAGTAGTGCAGCCACAGAGCCATGACCGTGGACCGCGATATATGTACCGCGGTCGCGTTGCCTCTAGCCTGATTTTACCAACTCTCTGAACCACCTAGTGCGGCCGCATTCTACTTTGTGCGGTCCACACTAGGCCTTCTTCCCTTATATTTCTTGGTCTTTGATACTTTAGCAGGTTTCACTCCTTTTTGAGCTGATCTTTGACATTTCATCACTTTGTCGATCAAACCTGCAAACAAGCACAACCTGTGAACCTTTTGGGACTATTTTGTACAAGTATATGATCAAAGCATAGGCAAGTAGGGGCATAAAACATGTTAAAATCCTAACTTATCAAGTTGTTGTTGCAAGACTGTGATATTTTGCCTCTGCTGAACACGTGCTAACTGTAGGTTGTTTTTTTTACTTCCACGAGAGTAGTGAAATCCCAAGTTTGACAATGTAACCAGTTGTGAGCACGTGATTTTTGCCTAACATGAATTACTCCCACAAAATCAAAACAAAAATTATCTGTATTATTATGTGCATTTCGTGAATGTTTTCGTGATATTTTTAGTAATTGTTTGTGTTTATGTGTATATTTTATTTGTTTAAATTAATGAAAATACAAAAATATATTACATTTGCATCTAGGATTAAATTCTACATTTAGGAGTAATTAAAGTTGTTTTACAAAAATGGAAAAATCACAAAAAATACGTACTTTGTATTTTTAACATTTAATGTCAAATTGTGAGATTCTATTTTTAATTGGTATTTAATTGTGTGATAATTATTATTAGAAGTTAATTAGCATTTTATTTATTTTTTGATTTTATCATTTAATTTAGAATTTTGGTTTTTTTTTTAATTAGAAATTAAGGAAAGGAAAAATGGAGAAGAAAATCGGATTGGGCCACTTGAATTAAAAGGGAAACCAGGCCCAATAGCACCAAAATAGACCAGTCCAAACACCCTTACCCGGTCCAAATGATCAGGCTGCATAGACATCCAAACGACGTCGTTTCTATCACGCCCAATCTGGACCGTTGATCTCAATTCAATCAACGGTCCAGTCTGCCCATAACATCGAAGAAACGACACCGTTTTAAATCAGTTTATCTCAACCGTTCGTTCCATTTGATCGAACGATCCAAAGCCTTCCCCACAACCCGACCCATTCTCATACACAAACCAAACCAGTTCTCTATCTGTGTTCAAACGACACCGTTTCATTTAAACCATTGATCCAGGCCGTTGTTCTTGTTTGATCGAACGGCCAGGATCAATTCCCTCGCCTACTATATATTTCCAATACACACCCCAGCCCCCCCTTCAAAGCACCCCACCTTCCCTTTGTCTCTAATGATAAGAGATGAGCTCGTCTCCCTCCGCCACACCCCATCGTGCTCCGCCCACCGGAAATCGCCTCACGGCGGTTCTGGTGGTCCAACCCCTCCCAAATTTACACCGTCCGTTCACCTCAACCTTCCCATCTCCATGCCACCTTCACTTTCCTTCGAATCCTAGCCCAACCCTTCGAATATTCATTTGAAGGGATGAACCCTAGCGCCGCCCTAAAAATCCTTGGTGGCGGCGCCAACCCTAAACCTTCCCAAATCAACACCAGTTGACCATCAAACCACCCTAGCCCTTAAACCCATATAAGTTTTGTTTGAATCTTGGCCAAGCCTGTCGAATCTTAAATCGAACAAACAAGCCCTAGAAGAACCAAAGAATTTGAGGTCGCAACTGACTTTAGTCAAGTGTTCTTAGTTAAGAACACTCGATTAAGGTCCGTTTTAGCCTCAAAAGCTCGAGTCAAGACTTCAATTGATTGAAGTTCGTTTGGTTTCTGATTTGGAGGTATTTTCCTTTCTTTTTCTGTTCTATTTTTCGTCATTGTTTATTTGTTTTAAGTTTGTTATATTTTGTTTGATTTTTATTATCTTTGTCGATTTATTTCTCTCTTCTCTTTCGGATCTTTTTCTGGTCCAGTTTATCTTATGTAATTGGTTGGCATATGCTGAATTGATTAAGTATGTTTGTTCGCTAGTTTGATTGTAAAAGTCAGTGTCAATTAGGCTTGGTATAAAGCCATGATTACCCCTATAATTGTTTGGTATTTGGTTCAAATTGTTTCATCTGTGTTGTCTATCATTTTTGTCGCATTTGAGTTCAGTGTAGTTACAATGTTTCATTTGTTCTTGTTTGGATTTAATTTAGGTTTGTGTTAGTCCATTTCTATGAAAGTTCACTAAGATTTTGTCTTGTTTCGTGAATTGAATTGAAGCCTGTTGTTTAATCCTACTGTTTGAATTGGTTTGAGTTTTGAATCTGACATAAGTTTGAATTCGTTTTTGGTATAATATAGTTAATTAGATAGTATTGATGAGGTTGCATTTTAATTGAATTTCAGTTCAAAACTTAGGGAATTGGTTATAGCTGAAGGGTAGAATAAATCATGGATAGTTTAAGGGGTATTTTGGGAATTAGATTACCTAGTAATTAAACTAAAGGTTGCTATTAGCTAAGTGGAAACATTCCTTAGTGGGAATGACACTTAATGCTAATTTTAAGGACTAAAAAAGGACACTAGTATAATGGTGGATTAACAATTGAAAGATAATTGGATGGTGGATTTGTAATGGATTGTGCACTAATTGTATGCCTATAAAAGGGGCTAGAAATCAGATAGAAAAAAAAGAGGGGAAAAGAGAACAAACTGAGTTTCCTAGAACTTAAGGTCAGACTTTGAGGGAGAGCTTTGAGAGTTTAAAAAATATTGAGAGAAGTTTAAAGCAAAGCTGTTAAGGAGATCATTTCTTTTTCAAAATCCTAAAGTTTGTTTTCAGAGTGTTAGTTTGCTATGCCGTCAACCCTTTGAGCTATCTTTCAGTTCACTCTTCAAATCTGAAATATTCTGAGTGGTTTAAGACTCTATTCTGTATTTGCTTGATTAAGTGTGGATCCGGGACTATATTTTGGTTTGTAAAACTGCATTCCATGGTTTGAAATCGATTGGTTTTGGTCGCTGAATTTTTGTCTAAGTTGCTGTATTTTGGAGTCATTTTCTTGGTTTATCGGTGTTATTTACTGGTCTGGATTCTTGCTGCTGCTGGTGTTAATCTGTTGCTGACTGACCTTGTTGATTTCTTGTTCTTTCTTCTTCTATTTCCATTATCCAGGTACAAGTTCAAACCCCTGGTAACATGTAGTTAAGTGGATTGAATGAAATGGAAAAGGCTTCTAAGTTTGCTGCTGGTTGACCCTGCTTTTCCCTGTTTCATTTACATATTAGTCGATAAGTTAGCTCATTTAAAGTTCAATAGCATAATGTTAGGATAATATGTATGGTTGAACTAGGAACTAGGGTTGTATATGGGACATTAACTATAGTTTACATTAATACTTGCGCTAGTGTCTAGTGTTTAATTTTTGTAGAAAAACCGAGCTGTAATTAGAGCTGTTCCGGGCTGAACTGGGTTGTAAAAAAAAATTGAAGTTTGAATTCAGCATTTCTATGGTAGTAACTTAGTGTAGTATAACTTGAATCACATCACAAACGTGTGTTCAATTTCAGTAACGGTTTCAGTAGTTCAGTTTTAGTATAGTTATCTTGAATCAACCTAAAATAATGGGACTACCTTGTGTCATCACAATCATGTTTCCAGTATGCTTCGGCCTACTGTATTTATTAGGCTTAATTTTGGTTTAATCTAAGCAGGACATATGGATTTCGAATGATCAATGTTTCGTAAGTTTGAATAGGTGAATAACGTCTGCCTTTGTTGTAAATTGTTAAACACATTTGAATATTTTGGAACAATTTCGGTGTGGATTTAGCCTAATTAAATCGAGGACTCATTTGGCCTATCAATTGACCTGACTTATGTGTTCGTTCGAACCTGGGCCATGCCTACGATTGACCGCCTCTTATGCAAACCTGGGGCGCTAATCTTTTATATGAGCCTTTTTAAGGCCCAAAAGGGGGCTAGGAGTTCATAAACCAAATATAGTGACTCTTAAGGAATGTGAATTAATTAGGACATTTTTTAGAGACAAATAGTATAGAAAAATCATAGCTTACTTTAGAGTGGACCTTTAAATAAAATACGAGATGAGCCTCGCCAAAATGAAACACAAACTGCGGGGCCCTCAATAATTGGTATATATATTAATTACTTAGACTTCGGGATGGACCGTTTAACAAAATTTCACGGCCTTCCCCAAAATAATAATACGTTAGTCGCTTTAGGCGCGCTTTTAATAATTTACCTCCCTAAGCTCGAGTGCACATTTATGTGACCCAAATCCAAATCTCAACGGAGTCGAAATGTGTCGATAACCACGGGTACATTAACTGTGACGTGGTTCGAGATGCATTTTCACAACGTTGCAATTCTTTATTAAAATAATAATAATAATAAGAATAAAAGCGGTTCAAAGTTAAAATTGGCATATTGGTTCAAATGTTTTAAAATCAGATATTTAAGCCGAATATAACAGTTGAGCGCCCGTGCTAGAACCACGGAACTCGGGAATGTCTAATACCTTCTCCCGGGTTAATAAAATTCCTTATCCGGATTTCTGATTCGTAGACTATAATAAGGAGTCAACTTTTTCCTCGATTCGGGATTCAAACCGGTGACTTGGGACACCATAAATCTCTCAAGTGGCGACTCTGAATCTCTTAATAAACGAATCCCATTTCGATTGTCCTTTAATTGGAAAAACTCCCTTTACCACGCCCTTCGCGGGGTGCAGTAGGTAAAAAGGAGGTGCGACAACTCTGGCGACTCCGCTGGGGATAAAATAAACCCAGAACTTTTGGTTCAGGGTTTAGAATTCGAGCTTGGTATATTTGTTGTATTTGGCTTGTATATTATCTGTTTTTGTTATATGATTGGGTTTAAATGTGCAAAATGATGCTTTTTACCGCTTTGATATTATTTGAATTGTATATATAAACTGTGCCGAAACCCCTCTCTTCTTATCTTTGGGGATGTGCTCGCCGGTCGAGACTCCTTAATCTGTTTGTTTTATACCTTGAAATAAGAAAGAGCCTCGGAAAGTTTCTAAGCCGGCTGGCCTTTTGGTTCCCGGAAAGGAGCTCCTTCCTCGACTCGAGTTATCCGCTCGGGTACACGGTCTAGAACAAACACCCAGGATTTTAACCTAGTATAACTTGACTTTATGCCGGATCCCTAGTAGGAACATCTATTTGCATCATGTTGCATTTGACTTAGGGGACTCAACACAGGGGTTGGGTCCGTCTAGGACAGACAACCTGAAATGAAAAGACCATCTTGCTGCATCCTGTTTGTTTTATGCATTTATTTGCTTCAGACTTGCATGCTGACTGGCTTTTAATTATTGAAAAAAAAAGCAGTGTGAGGGTTGAGAGAGTTAATAATTAGTTTTGAAAATATCAATGTAAGTAGTGCCGAGAATCTACCGGATTTTTAGAAAGGAAAAAAAAGAGCTTTATTTTTCAAAATAGTTTGTTTTATTTTCCAGTGAAAAGAAAAAAAATGTTCTGCTACAGTTGCCAATAAAGAAAAAAAAAGTGATTTGGTTTTCAAAAAATAGTTTGTGTTTTAAAATGAAAAAAAAAATAATTCGTTTTACTCAATGATTTGAAAAAAATGAGTCTTGTTTTCAAATTTAATTTATTTTATTTACCCGAACTACGCCGGTTTGATTCTCACAGGATGTGAGATACGTAGGCAACCTTCATCGGGTCCAATCTCCCCTTTTGCAAAAATAACCAAAAATTTCAAATTTTAATTTTTGTCATAAATAAGTCGGGTGATGCCGTTTTGTCAAAAATAGCCGAATATTCCCGAAAGGGACGCCGAAATGCTGACTTTGCATAAACGGCCGCTTTTGGTCATTTTTGGATTTTTGAACGGTTGACTCACACAACCTTAAAATCTTCGTCCCCGAAGTACTGAAAGGCCGTGTTCGAAAAACCGGATTTTTCTTTTCAATTTGCAAAAATGAAAAAAAAAATCATTTTGAGTCATAAATTTTTTCTTTTTGTTTAAATTACATTAATAAATGTGCAGGATGAGCACAAGTCAAAATGAACCTTTTTCAATTATGACTAAAATCCCTTTCCAGTTGCGGCTATGGTGGAATGACTTAGGCAAAGAAGGATAAGGCGAAGTCAAGAAACATCTGAAAGGTCTTACGAGTTTATTGGAAATCAAGCCTCAGGGGGATATTATAAGAGCATTGTCACCTACTGGGACCCGGCGCACAATGTCTTCCACTTCTCAGATTTTGAACTTACCCCGACTTTGGAGGAAATAGCCGGGTACATCGGGATTGCTGAAGCTCCATTAAAACACAAATACCTGGTCGCTCCAAGAGCCGTAGTCGTACACCGGTTCTTGGACTCATTAAAGATAGTCAGAACGGTCCATAACCCAGATTTGGCAAAAGGCTTTTGTACTCTGAGCTTCATATACCAAAGATACGGCTACGTGGGATGATTTGACAAGCCAGATAACAAGTTATGAAGCAAAAGTAACCGTCGAAAATGGGATAAACATAGACGTGTTGCTTTCATGATAACCTTCTTACGGCTTTTGGTGTTCCCGAGGAAAGACGGGAATATTGATATAAAGATAGCTGGGGTCGTCAGTACTTTGCTTACTCAAGAGGAAAGCACTCTTGCGCCCGTGATAGTATCTGATATCTTCCGAGCTCTCACAGCATGCAAAGCCGGAGGAGACTTTTTCGAGGGGTGTAAATTGTTGTTGCAAATGTGGATGACCGAACACCTGTGTCATCGTGCCCAGTACCTGAGCTATGGTTCAACTGAGAAAACCTGCATAGAGGAGTTCTACACAAGAATTAATGGGGTCCGCTTACCTGAAGGAGTCTTGGCATGGACCTCATACTTTCGGACCCTCAATGCCAGTCAAATACAGTGGACACTGGGATGGTTACCGGTCGACGAAGTCATATATATGCCAGCGGCTAGACTCCATTTTCTCTTAATGGGACTCAAGAGCATTCAACCTTATGCGCCCTATCGGGTTTTGAGGCAACTTGGAAGGTGCCAGATACTGCCGAGAGATGAAGATCTAAGTACCCAAGTAATTGGAGTCGGTCCTGATGGCCAGTTCCCTGAAGCAAGAGTCCGCCAGATGTGGAGCAAATGTCAATATTTGGAGGCGAACACTTGTGTACTAGATCGGGCTAAAGGGGAAGTTTCACCCGGATATCATGCTTGGTATAAAGGAGAAGTGTCGTGTGGGAGGCCGGCCAAAAGACCTCACCTCCAGGAGTTTGCCGAGTCCTCACAAGAGCATTGGGATTGGTTGGCAAAAGAAGAAAGTTACAGGGCAAAAATAGGCCAGCTGGAACAACAGGTTAAGGACCTGCAATTTGAAAATAGTGTGCAAGCCGCGGCCGACGAGGGAGAAAAAAGGAAATTGACTCAAAAGATTGAGGCTCTTAGAAGTCAAAATCTGAAGTTAAAAACAGCTGTCAGAAAGCCACAAAGAAGCCAGGTTGGCCAAAAGATCATAAATGAGCTAAAAAGGAAAGCCCGTGAATGCCAAGAGAATTTAGAGAAATCTGAAGCTAGATTAGCAAGGATCCAAGCCAGATGGGAAAGGGGTACAAAAGAGCAGATTGCGTCTGCGGTAGATGAAGAGGGACTACAAAGGGAGCATCTCTATATTAAGAGAAACAATATCCACCCTCAAAGAACGTCTCTTCAGGCAAGCCAGAGACTTCAGAGCTGATAGGAAATGCTGTCATGACTTAATGGCACAAATGGAAAAGCAGATGCAGGAGTTTCAAGATCAACTCTTCCACAACGCTCGAGTGCCGGGGATGCGGAATCAACGAATAGAGCAATTGCTTGTGGAAAGGGACAGAATCAGGGCAAGAATCGAAGATATCGGCCACTACATCACCAGGAAGTGTCTAGCATGTGAAGATATGACCCGTACCGCCCTTTTTGCTGCGATAATGATTTATGTCCGCCAGATCATGGAAGAATTGAAAGGGTTGCAAAGGGATCTCGCATCAAGTCCCGTGGCAAGGCCAAATGATGCCTCATGGGCCACCGAAAAATTTAAAGCATTGATGTATTTTTAATCTTTTTAAATTTGGAGAGTCTGTCGGTCAGTTTTTTTAAGTTTTGTTTTGTTCTTTAAAGTTTGTAAATTTTGTTCATGTGGTTTAATAAAAGCAGTTGTTTTTTGTGGAAAATACTTTACCACGTACTTCACATGGCTAGAACTACGCTCGGTCTGATTCATGCGGGGTCGTGATACGTAGGTAATCTCCATAAGATTCGACCACCACTAAAGGAAGAAAAGAAAAAGGAAAAAAAATATAAAGAGGGATCAAATAAAAGAAAAAGTGAGTGACAATAAAAAGAGAGGTCATGATTAGGAAATGCCGGAATGACGCATGCAATAGAAGCAAAAGACATGGTTAAACTGCCTAGGTGCATTGCATCCCAACGTGCAATAACATGTCTGTTAAAATCTGAAACTAACCAGTTTGTTGTATCACAGAAGATTTCAAACAGTTAGCTTGTTAGGACGTTCTGGCAGATTACCATTACCACACGAGATCCAAATTGCCCATTTCGAAAAGCATGTCTGGTTCGGACAAAAGTGTTGAAAAGGAAAAAACGGAAATGCAAACGATGAAGGAAGAAGTAGACATGTTGAGGCGACAGATAGCAGAAATGCATCTAGCCTGGGCTAAAGGGCAACCATTACCGATGCTTCCCAATGCACCTACTCTCCCATCGGCTCAGACTCCGGAACATCCTCCCCCTGGTCCATCAACGAGCTTCCCAATTCACCAATACTATCAGGGGGAAACTACCTATAATTCCCAAGCTTCACCACCCAAACAGAACCTTCCTCCACCAATTGCTCCTGTTGTCATGGCACCTCCACCTGCCACGTTGCAAAGATCGTCCAGTGATCCGGTGTTTCAGGATCATTACAACCAATACTATCCTCCTGAACCCTCCTTCAAAGCACCCAAGCCGTATACTTACACCCCTCACTTTGAGCTCCCAGCAGAAACTGAGAAGCCATCCAAGAGTTCGGAGCAGGACGAAGTACTTCAAAAATTTAAAAGCCTGGAGCAGTCCTTCAGGAATATCCATGGGTTAGGCAACCAAGTCAGTGTGGCCTACAAAGATCTGTGCCCGTTCCCCGACGTTCAATTACCGCCAGGGTTCAAGATGCCAAAGTTTGACCTATACGAGGGACACGGTGATCCAATGGCACATCTGCGACGTTTCTGTAGCAAGATGAGAGGAGCAGGTGGGAAAGATGAGCTGCTGATAGCTTATTTTGGTCAGAGTCTAAGTGCATCTGCACTGGAATAGTACACAAGACAGGATCCTAGCAGGTGGTACACCTGGGATGATCTAGCACAAGCATTTGCAGGCCACTTCCAGTACAACCTTGAGATCGTTCCTGACCGTCTCACCTTGCTAAAACTTGAGAAGAAGCCCGGGGAAAGCTTCTGGGAATTTGGTTTCCGCTGGAGAGAGCAAGCAGCAAGGGTTGATCCTCCGATGAGGGAGGGGGAAATGGTGGACTACTTTCTACAGACTCTAGAGCCAACTTACTTTGGTCACTTGGTGATGTCAGTTGGCAAATCTTTCAACGAGGTAATGAAAATGGGAGGTATGATTGAAGAGGGACTTAAGTCCAACAAAATCTTGAGCTATTCGGCGATTAAAGCAACAACTCAAGCCATCCAGAGCGGCACGAGAGGTGTGCTCGGGAAGAAGAAAAGAGAAGAGGTCGAAACAGTAGAGGCAGGTAATTGGCCCAGATCAAGAGGTCCTTCCCCTCGCTACCAATCCAGACCCCATCACCCAAATTACCCACACACTCCAAATTACCCTCCACAGCTATACTACCTTCCACAAGAACCACATTTCTCCGTCCATCAGGCCCAGACATATACCCAGCCTCCAGCTCACCCGCAATGGCGCGCGTTGGCTCCCCAAGATACCTACCCACCTCCACAGAATACATATCCACCCCCACGAAACATATATCCACCACCAAGGGCCTACAGGAACCCTTCAGGGCTAGGTTTCTGCGGGAATCAGGCTTTTAGAAATGAAGGAGTGCAGAGACAGAGAACATTCACTGAGTTGGGAAAACCATATACTGCTCTTTTCCACAAATTAAGACAGTTAGGTTTGTTGAGTCATGTTGAGCCCAGATTGCCAAATCCCCTTCCCAAAAATATGGACCACTCGGTAAGCTGTGAATATTGTTCCGTAGCTCCCAGACATGATACCGAGAAGTGTTGGAAATTGAAACATGCAATGCAAGATCTTATTGAAACCAATAAGATTGAGGTTCAGACACCAGAGGCGCCCGACATCAATCAGAACCCGTTGCCAGCACACCATGAAAGCCATATGATCGAACTTGTGCACCAAGGAGGGGAGCTAAAGAAACCCTCACAGACAGTGATTATGATCCGTGCTAATCCAAAAGAAAAGATGACCAGTGGAAAAGAGGTGGTACCGTTGGAAAAGGTAGATGTCAATCCAGTGGTGGTAATGGGGAAGAGTTCGCCTGTTGGTGCAAAGAATCCAGGACCGGTCAAAGTAAAGGTGCAAGGGGTACCAAGCAAGCCAGCATGTATAGGGCAGTTGTTATCAGGCCAGTAATGCAGATGCCGATTATCAGCGAGAAAGTCGTGCCATGGAGCTACAACAAAGCGATGGTAATGTACAAAGGGAAGGAGGTTGTGGGAGAAATATGCGAGGCCCATGGGTTAACTCGTTCAGGAAGGTGTTTTGCTCCCGTAGAGTTGAGAAGGTCCAACCCAGCGGTGATAAAGAAACCCGTGACGGAGGAAGATGCGGAGGAGTTTTTGAAGAAAATGAAGGCACCAGACTACTCCATTGTGGAGCAGCTAAGAAAAACCCCGACACAGATTTCGTTGCTATCCTTGTTGATCCATTCCAGCGACCATTGCCAGGCACTAATGAAAATCCTGAACGAGGCCCATGTTCCGGATAGGATCTCTGTAAACTACTTGGAGAGGATAGTCTACAAAATCTTCGAGGTAAACCGAGTGATGTTTTCTGATGATGAATTGCCAGTAGAGGGTACAGAACACAACAAAGCCCTATACTTGACCGTGAAATGCGAAGACTCGGTGGTCACCCGAGTATTGATTGATAATGGGTCGAGTGCCAACATCTGTACTTTGACTACCCTGAACAAGTTGAAGGTTGATTATGACCGAATTCACAGGAACAACGTCTAATCCGAGGTTTTGATGGGGGTGGAACTGACACGGTAGGTGATATCATACTGGAATTGACCATTGGTCCAGTGGAATTCACCATGGAATTCCAAGTGGTAGATGTGGCAGTATCATACAATCTTCTATTAGGGCGACCCTGGATCCATGCTGCCAAAGCAGTGCCTTCTACATTGCACCAGATGGTGAAATTTGAGTGGGACAGGCAGGAGATAGTGGTGCACGGGGATGATGGTAAAGGCGCTGTGGGTGATGCCATTGTGCCGTTCATAGAAAATGATGACGACAAAGGTCCATGGGTTTACCAAATTTTTGATGCAATATCAGTGGACAGAATTTCTGAAGGCGAGGACCTTCCGCTTCCCAAAATAGCGGCTGCAACTGTCATGATGGCCTCAGAGATGTTGAAAAATGGGTTTGTGCCAGGAAAAGGTTTGGGATTTGATCTGCAGGGTATCGTCCAGCCAGTTTATTTGCCCAAGAATCTGGACACTTTTGGGCTGGGATTCAAGCCTACCGCAGCAGACGTAAGACGTGCTCGAAAATTGAAGAAGAGGGTTTGGGTTCTTCCCAAGCCAGTTCCACATCTCTCCAGATCCTTTGTCAAAGCAGGTATTAGAAGGTTGTCAGTCCCCAAAGTTCTCGGACCACTGATTGGGTCAGATGGGGATTTGAATCAGAGTTTTGAAAAGTTGTTCGCCGACGTCAATGTTATAGAAGCTGGAGAAGGTTCCAGTAGGGCAGATATACAGTTTGTGGGGCCTAGGGCCAATATCAACAATTGGACAGATACTCCTCTTCCTACCCGGAGGGAGTCTTGGTGTAATCCAATTTTTGTTTTGTTTTGTATTCGGCAAAAGTGTGAAAATCTGTTATCCCGCATTTAAATAAAGTGAAAGTTTTCTCTCTTTATTTTGTTTTAATTTTGTTTTCTTCTTTTCTCTTTTTGAACAGTTCTCTTTATACTGGTTTTAATGACATGGCATGCACAACGGATCTTCAACCTAGTCTAAAAAATCAATCAGATTCCGAATTAATTGTACAAGAGGTCGATTATGATGATGAATCGGAATACGATGAGGATGAAGCCTTTGAAGAGATAAACAGAGAATTAAGCCAGTTCAAAGAGAAACCCAAGCCCAAATTGAATGACACTGAAGCTGTCAATTTGGGGGATGCAGACAATGTCAGGGAAACCAAAATCAGCATCCACATTGAGACAACATCAGGGGGGAACTAATCAAAGCACTCATTGAATTCAAAGA
The DNA here is from genome assembly GCA_026770625.1 of Nicotiana glauca. NCBI lineage: Eukaryota > Viridiplantae > Streptophyta > Magnoliopsida > Solanales > Solanaceae > Nicotiana > Nicotiana glauca. The sequence continues at coordinate 62,427 of MU679008.1, read as the reverse complement.
TGTTTTTGCATGGTCGTATGATGACATGCCGGGCTTAAGCACCGATCTAGTGGTTCACAAATTGCCCACTGACCCGGCATGCCCTCCCGTCAAGCAGAAATTGAGGAAGTTCAAAACAGACATGAGTGTGAAGATTAAAGAAGAAGTAAC
>MU679008.1:47848-58354 GCA_026770625.1 Nicotiana glauca | reverse complement strand
AAGGGCCGTTTATTGTGACTAGGGTGTTATCCAGTGGCGCTTTATGTTTGACAGATGTCGAGGGGAGATGCATCGACATGGCTATCAATTCTGACGCGGTCAAGAGATATTATGTGTAATTTCTTTGATTGTAATTGATGTTTGTCTGATCGCTTGTACTTGGCATTTATTGGAGAATGAAATGACGGAGGCAATTCTTTCTTCTCTCCAAACACTTTAACATTTGCTTCCCCTTTGAGCCTTATTTATTCTTTCATACCCCTCTGTTGGAATCACTAACAAAAATGAAAGAAAAAAAAAGAAAAGAAAGAAAAAAATAATAATAACAAAAACAAAAGGGAAAATCACAAGAAATACAAAGGAATCGAGTGAACTACGTTCGACCCGATTCCTCAAAAGAGGATACATAGGCGCCTCACGGCTCGGTCATAGTGTAACAAAAATCAAAGATTCCCCCAAGCAAGAAAATTGGGACATAAGTTATGTTTTAAATTTTGGAAAAAATGTGATTCCAAGAGTTGTAGTCTTTTACCCACTAAAGCTATTTCGAATCTTTTGATGCCCTTTTCTTTTAACCCCACACAAAAACCCATATTGATGTCCAAAAAAGACCTCTAGATCGGTATCCGAGAGGTGCCAAGTCAGGCAGATGAAAGCCGGGAATAACACAATGATCCCTGACTGAGTGAGGATCATGAGCTGAAGGAATTGATAGCCTAAAGAGTCCCCAGTAGAGAGAATCTTATCGATAACATTCCAATCCCCAGTTGAAAAAGAAAAATAAAATGAGAGAGTTTTATCGGTGAAAACCTTCACGGGCACCATAAGGCGATGAAAGCTGAGAGAAACAAAATGAGAGAGCCTTATCGGTGAAAACCTTCACAGGTACCATAAGGCGACGAGAGTCGAGAGAAATGAGAGAGTCTAATTAGTGAAAACCCCTCGAAGGGAACTATGAGGCGACAAGATAAGATTGGCGGAAAAAAATCCACATTTGGCAAAAGAGTTGGGTGCATGTTTATCCCCGGCAAAATAAGGCCATCAGAAAGATTGATTGATACAAATAGACTGGGTTGATTAATCCAAAATTCACGACATGATCGTTGGGATTGGTTATACCATTCAGATAAGTTCTTTTCCTTTTTCTTCTCCCTAACATTTATTCAGAAAGACCTTTTCTTTTTCTATCTTTTGAAGTCATCACTTTCTTTGTTTAAAGACTTTTTTCTCCAGCGGTTTGTTTTTTAGAAAGATTTTTCAGAGCTTACTACCAATTGTCAAAATGGGGCAAAGCAAGCAGGATAGACCTAAGATAAGGGAAATATGGAGAAAAACAAAAAATAACTGTTGAGAAATCTGTGGATAAGGATCGTCGGGAAGAAGGGGCATCCCCAGCAGACTATCGACCAAAGTTCCAAGAAGGTCGGACTACACAGAGCGGGGAAAGGAGAAAAGGAAAAACCATCCCCAGCAGGAATATCATCCCCAGCAAATAATATCATTCCCCAACAAGTTTTGAGAACGCAGAGAAAGAGAAAGGAAAAAGGGAGAAACCATCCCCAGCAAGAGTGGCGGAAAGGAGAAACCACTCACCACGCTTTAAACTAACAAAATTTTCTTTGATTTGAAGCGAGGAAAGAAAATGTTATTGATGGCGGAAAGGCATGCCACAAGGAAGATCACCAAAACCGGGGCAAAAAATTTTCTGCCATTGTTGAAATTTTTCTCGGAAAAACGAGGAAATCAATTCAAATTATAAGAAAAAAAAACCATCCCCAACAGGAGTACCACAACCAACCACCGCACTTTAAACTGACGAAATTTTCTTTGATTTAAGACAGGGACGAAAGCTATGTCCATATCAAGATCTCTACATCATATCAAGCTCTTTGCGCTGCATCAATCTTTGTAATTACACAATCAAGCACCACATGTCAGGCTTGTCCACCTTCAAACAGGACATATCAGGTTTGTCCACCTTCAAATAGGATATGATGGGTCTATCCGCCCTTAAATAAGATAGGATGGGTCTATCCGCCCTCAAATAGGATAGGATGGGTCTATCCGCCCTCAAATAGGATATGATGGGACTATCCGCCCTCAAATAGGATATGATGGGACTATCCGCCCTCACATAGGATATTATGGGACTATCCGCCCTCAAATAAGGATATGATGGGACTATTCGCCCTCAAATAGGATATGATGGGACTATCTACCCTCAAATAGGATATGATGGGACTATCCGCCCTCAAATAGGATATTATGGGACTATCCGCCCTCAAATAGGATATGATGGGACTATCCGCCCTCAAATAGGATATTATGGGACTTTCCGCCCTCAAATAGGATATGATGGGACTATCCGCCCTCAAATAAGGATATGATGGGACTATCCGCCCTCAAATAGGATATGATGGGACTATCCGCCCTCAAAAAAAAGATATGATGGGACTATCCGCCCTCTAATAGGATATTATGGGACTATCCGCCCTCAAATAGGATATGATGGGACTATCCGCCCTCAAATAGGATATGATGGGACTATCCGCCCTCAAATAGGATATTATGGGACTATCCGCCCTCAAATAAGATATGATGGGGCTATCCGCCCTCAAATAGGATATTGAATCCTTCGTCAAAAGGACGTTTAATTTATTTCAACCCGACTGGCCCTGCTGGTATAAACATTGCCAAAATATATATTTCATAAATTATTGCCAAATGCCTTTTATTTTTTAAAGTTGTTGATGAAGTCAGGAACCCACCTGAAGAGAGGAGAGGCGATTTTTATGTTTAAAAGTTGCTATTGGAATCGGGAGCCCACCCGTATAACGGAGGAATACATCTCAATGAAGTCAGTAAAGCGGAGGATTACAGCAAAATCCCCAGCATAAATTCAAGTTCGGAAATCGAAAGAAAGGTAACAGTGGTCAGAAGAAGGCAGTTCAAGCTTCGAAAGGAAAATAGTTCGAAGAAGGAAATAAGCAGTTCAAGTTCGGCAATCAAGAAAGGCCGACGATGTCAAGATAGAAATAATGAAACATCAGAGGAAGCAAGGCGGCAAGAGCAAGCCTGATGATCTAGATAAGATTTTGTAATTCATAGACTAATTTAGTCCAGCTTCTTGTTTTCTTTTAGCACGGTGTAATAAGGAGGTCAGTAAGCAGTAGCAGTAACAGCAAGATCACAGCTTCATGGTAGTCCCAGCTACCAAAACTTCCCGAACTACATTGACCTGATTCCCTTTTAGCTAGGGATATGTAGGAAACCTTTGAAGCAAAGGTTCGGTCAAATCTTTCAAAAAATGCTTCATACTGAGTACTTAAACGGGCAAAAATCGCTCGTAGCCGCTCACTTTATCTTTGCACGAAAACTCTTCGTATTTTCGGACAAAGAAGGGCAGCTGTGAACACGTGATTTTTGTCTAACATGAATTACTCCCACAAAATCAAAAGAAAAATTGTCTATTTTATTGTGTGCATTTCGTGAAATTTTTCTTGATATTTTTAGTAATTGTTTGTGTTTATACGTGCATTTTATTTGTTTAAATTAATGAAAATACAAAAATATATTACATTTGCATCTAGGATTCAATTCTACATTTAGGAGTAATTAAAGTTGTTTTACAAAAATGGAAAAATCACAAAAAATACGTACTTTGCATTTTTACCATTTACTATCAAATTGTGAGATTCTATTTTTAATTGGTATTTAATTATATGATAATTATTATTAGGAGTTAATTAGCATTTTATTTAATTTTTGATTTTATCATTTAATTTAGAATTTTGGGTTTTTTTTAATTAGAAATTAAGGAAAGGAAAAATGGAGAAGAAAATCGGATTGGGCCACTTGGATTAAAAGGGAAACCAGGCCCAATAGCACCAAAATAGACCAGTCCAAACACCCTTACCCAGTCCAAATGATCAGGCTGCATAGACGTCCAAACGATGTCGTTTCTGTCACGCCCAATCTGGACCGTTGATCTCAATTCAATCAACGGTCCAGTCTGCCCATAGCATCGAAGAAATGACACCATTTTAAATCAGTTTATCTCAACCGTTCGTTTCATTTGATTGAACGATCCAAAGCCTTCCCCACAACCCGACCCATTCTCATACACAAACCAACCCAGTCCTCTATCTGTGCTCAAACGACACCGTTTCATTTAAACCATTGATCCAGGCCGTTGATCTTGTTTGATCGAACAGCCAGGATCAATTCCCTTGCCTACTATATATTTCCAATACACACCCCACCCCACCCCCTCAAAGCACCCCACATTCCCTTCGTCTCTAACGATCAGAGATGAGCTCGTCTCCCTCCGCCACACCCCACCGTGCTCTGCCCACCGAAAATCGCCTCACGGCGGTTCCGGTGGTCCAACCCCTCCCAAATTTACACCATCCGTTCACCTCAAGCTCCCCATCTCCACGCCACCTTCACTTTCCTTCGAATCCTAGCCCAACCCTTCGAATATTCATTTGAAGGGATGAACCCTAGCGCCGCCCTAAAAATCCTTGGTGGCAACGCCAATCCTAAACCTTCCCAAATCAACACCAGTTGACCATCAGACCACCCTAGCCCTTAAACCCATATCAGTTTTGTTCGAATCTTGGCCAAGCCTGTCGAATCTTAAATCGAACAAACAAGCCCTAGAAGAACCAAAGAATTTGAGGTCGCAACTGACCTTAGTCAAGTGTTCTTAGTTAAGAACACTCGATTAAGGTCTGTTTTAGCCTCAAAAGCTCGAGTCAAGATTTCAATTGATTGAAGTTCATTTGGTTTCTTCTTTGGAGGTATTTTCCTTTCTTTTTCTATTCTATTTTTCGTCATTGTTTATTTGTTTTAAGTTTGTTATATTTTGTTTGATTTTTATTATCTTTGTTGATTTATTTCTCTTTTCTCTTTCGGACCTTTTTCTGGTCCAGTTTATCTCATGTGATTGGTTGGCATATGCTGAATTGAATAAGTATGTTTGTTCGCTAGTTTGATTGTAAAATTCAGTGTCAATAAGGTTTGGTATAAAGCCATGATTACTCCTGTAATTGTTTGGTATTTGGTTCAAATTGTTTCATCTGTGTTGTCTATCATTTTTGTCGCATTTGAGTTCAGTGTAGTTACAATGTTTCATTTGTTCTTGTTTGGATTTAATTTAGGTTTGTGTTAGTCCATTTCTATGAAAGTTCACTAAGATTTTGTCTTGTTTCGTGAATTGAATTGAAGCCTGCTGTTTAATCCTACTGTTTGAATTGGTTTGAGTTTGAATCTAACATAAGTTTGAATTCGTTTTTGGTATAATATTGTTAATTAGATAGTATTGATAAGGTTGCATTTTAATTGAATTTCAATTCAAAACTTAGGGAATTGGTTATAGCTGAAGGGTAGAATAAATCAGGGATAGTGTCACACCTCCTTTTGGCGCTACCGCACCCTGCGAAGGGCGTGGTAAATGGAGTTTTTCCAATTAAAGGACAATCGAAATGGGATTCGTTTATTAAGAGATTCAGAGTCGCCACTTGGGAGATTTATGGTGTCCCAAGTCACCGATTGAATCCCGAATCGAGGAAAGGTTTGACTCTATTTAACAGTCTGCGTACTAGAAATTCGGATAAGGAATTCTGTTAACCCGGGAGAAGGTGTTAGGCATTCCCGAGTTCTGTGGTTCTAGAACGGTCGCTCAACTGTCGTATTCATCTTATTTATTTGATTTTTTAAAACATGTTACAACTTATGTGCCACTTTTAACTTTTAACCGCTTTTATTCAAATTATTAAAGAAAATTAAACGTCGTTTAAATCATGTCTTTGGATCGCATCACATGAAATGTACCCGGATCCTCGACACATTTTATTCAACGTTTTGGGATTTGGATTTGGGTCGCATGAAATGCACACCCGAATTTAGGAAGGTAAGATTATTAAAGACGCACCTAAGGAGACTAACGCGTTATTATTTTTGGGAAGGCCGTGAAATTCGCTAAACAGCCCGTCCCGAAAGCTAAGTATTTTAATATATACATTTATGAGGGCCCCACAATTCATATATTTGGTTTGGCGAGGCTCGTCTCATTTTATTAAAGGCGAGCCTAAAGCAGCTATGATTTTCTAATAATGTTGGTCTCTAAAAATAAAGAAAAGGTCCTAATTAATTATATGTTTTAAGAACTATTATAATTGGGTCATGAGCGCAACCTGTTTGAAATCAGAACCTAAGTACGCATACGGGCAGACTACTCGCCAGCCTGGGCCCAGGTCAAAACAAATGTAGTGTGAAGCGGGACCTGGGCCAACTTGTTGAAACACTGAAAACCCCAAATTGCCTAAATATAGACTTCCAGCCCTTTTCGCCAAAATGAATCACGATCCTAATTTAAACAAGGCTAAATACTTGCTGAAATTTAGTTTTTGCTTTCAATACTCAGTACCCTAGACAGGATTAAATGCAAAGACTGGATTGAGTAAAATGCTCATGAAATACCACCTTGGTTACATAGTTTAGCAATTTATCCTTCATATTCCCTAGCATACTTATCTAGTATTTCAAAAAGACTTAGCTAGCACTGAAACAACTTTGTAAAATGACTTAATTGCAACTATATTATTGCTAGAATAACTTCATGAAGCAACCGAAACGACCACTGGAGTTAACCTCAGCTAGCTAAGACATTTCTCTACTGAACACAAGTATAAAGGAATGCTTAGCTAAGAATACTCCCACAGGTCTGAGAAAACAAATACTCATAGTCCAAATATGGTCTAGTACAAAATTGTTTAACTAGTTCGACGTAAAACAAAATTTAAACTAGAAGACAATAAGCAATAGTTCTTCAGCAAATAGCTCTTCATTATTCAATTTCATGGGTATTCATACATGCTGAATCATTCTCCAATACCTCTTGAGTCTAAGACATACCTGGCAATTGAATTACGACAAGAGAAAGGAGGAGTTAGCAACAGAAGAGCGGACAACAGCAATAACACAGCAACAACAGCAACAACACCAAATCGAAACCCAATTTTAAACCCCAATAACACTTGACTAACACCCCAGAATCAGTATGCAAATCCAACAACAACACCAACACCCCAAACAAAGCAAATTGAGCTCAGATAAACTAAGAAACAGACACAATAAACTTCTAAATGGATTCAACAATTAGAAGGGGTAAGAACTAGTGTTTGGAATCCAAATTCTGACTAGAACTCAATGGAACAGTATCCCTTCTTTTAAACTTTCCCTCAGACTGGTTAAACTCTCCAGTTTTTAAACTCTCGGAATGTCCATCTCAAGAAGTAAGTAAACTCTCTCTATTTTTAGCACTGATTTTCGACCAAAAAAGAAGACCCCTAGGAACTCTCTTAAAAATGATATGCTCAAAACTGACCAAAAAGAGTCCCATTTCTTATTGTCCTAATGTTTCTATTTATACCAAAACTCAACCCCTTCACACCACCTTCAGTGGACAGTCAATTAGTCCTTAAAATCAGCCTTAGTGTAGTCTCCACTACTAATTGTCTATGGACTAATTCAATCCCTTTACCCCCACATTATGCTTTGTTCCCTACTACAATATTTTAATAGTCCTTTAGTGCTTAGTGGACAGAACACTCAACTTAAACAATTCTGCAAGTTTTCAATTCCCATACTACCCCTGAAACTACTGGAATTACTGTCCTACCCCTATCCCAATTACTTTCAATCTGCAGCTATAACCAATTCTATATCAACTGAAAGACTAAGCTGCATTCAAAGCATTAGGACAATTCAAACAAGGTCGGGTTCATATCAGAACAACTTAAACAGTAGGATTAAATAGCAGGCTTCAATTCAATTCATGAAACAAGACAAAATCTTATTGAACTACCAAGAGCAATTTTGACTGACACAAACACAATAAACTTGGAAACAACTTGCATTTCAAAATTAACCTTAGACAAAGATGAAAGAACATTAACAATAAATGAACGAGGTTCTGAAGTTGGGAATATAAGGATCAACATATAAACACTCGACATTAACCAACTCGAAAAGAATTACTGAAACACAAATAAGACGGATTAATTGATGAAACTATTTAACCACATGTTGATCAATCAGGAGAACACTGGACCAAAAAAATGGTCCGAAATATGGGGAAGAATTACTTAATCAGAAATGACGAATACAAGGGAATTAATTCAAACAAACATACAACGAAACACAGACAAACAAGCATATAGAAAAATAAAAGAAGAAGTTTTAAGAAAACTTACTGATTTTCGGATTCCAATCAACATGCCTTTAAAATTGGTTTCCAGTTAGTATTATATGCCTATTTCGTCAGAAACAAGCTTATAATACTAACTAGAAACCAATTTGATCTTAACAATTTTACAACAGCCTAGAACCGATGAACCTTAAATTTACCATTCGAGGATTCGACGAAAAAGGGGTATGGGAATGGTATGAGGGGATTAATAAGGTTGTGGGGTATTGATCTAAGGCAATTTAGGTCGACGTCGCCGCCAAGGGATTTAGTGGAGGCGCTAGGGTTCATATGGTCAGATTGATATTCGAGGAGTCCTAGGGTGATTCGAAGGAAACCAACGACCTTTGAGTGACGGGGGAGGTCCAGGGGTGGCATGGTGTTAATTTGGGGTCAAAAGGACAAGGTGAGGTTTGGGTCAGTTCTTCGATCTAATATTTGAAGAACTCGGGGATGATTCGAGATTGATGGAGTGGGGATTTGGAATGGTGATGTCGAGGGGAGGCTGTGGTGTAAAAATGGAGGCATTTGGCCGACCGGAACCGCCGTGAGGCAATTTTCGGTGGGCGGAGCATGGTGGGGGAAGGCGGAGGATGTTGGGGCTGTCTCTGAACGTTAGAGACGACGATTGGGGGGGTTGGCTCGGGGGGTGTGGGGTGTGAATTGGGAATATATACTGGGATGGAAATTTGATCCAGGCCGTTCGATCAAACGAGATCAACGGCTTGGATCGTTCACTTAAATTGAAACGGGGTCGTTTTGTTAAATGAAGGGTGGGTTAGATCGGGTATAGAGAACGGGTCAGGGTCGGGCTAGGCTGAATGGATATGGGTAATGGCTGTGGTCCGTTGGATCGCTTCGTCTTGAACAGTTCAGATATTTCGATGATGAAACGACGTAGTTTCAACATCAAACTACGTCGTTTTGCCCATCTTTGAGGTTGGCTGGTCTGGACCGGGTGAGGCAAGTGTTTTGGGCCTGGATTTGGTTAAATTTGGATGGCCCAGTCCGATTTTTCTCTTTATTTTCGTTTCCTTAATTTCTAATTAATAAAACCAAAAATCTAACTTAAATGATAAAATCAAAAAATTAACTAAAATGCTAATTAACTCCTAATAATAACTATCACACAATATTAAACACCAATTTAAAGTAAGCTCACATAATTTAAATGCCGAAAAATGCAAAGTACATTATTTTTGTGATTTTTTATTTTTGTAAAGAACACTTAATTAATCCAAAAATGTAAAATTGAATCCTAAAATGTAAATGCAACATATTTTTGTATTTTTCTATTAATTTAGACATATAAACATGCGCGCACAAACGCAAATAATAAAAGAAAAATAACACAAAATCCGCAATAATTTCAAACGACACAAAACTATTTTATTTTGAATTTTTGGGAGTAGTTCTTATGTAGAGCAAAAATCACGTGCTTACAGCTGCCCCTCTTTGTCCGAAAATACGAAGAGCTTTCGTGCAAAGATAAAGTGAGCGAGCGATTTTTGCCCGTTTGAGTACTCCGTGTGAAGCATTTTTTGAAAAGATTTGACCGAACCTTTGCTTCAAAAGGTCTCCTACATATCCCTGGCTAAAAGGGAATCAGGTCAATGTAGTTCGGGAAGTTTTGGTAGCTGGGACTACCGTGGAACTGTGCTTTTGCTGCTATCGCTGTTGTTGTTGCTGTTGCGGCTACTGCTTGCCGACCTCCTTATTACACCGTGCTAAAAGGAAATAAGAAGCTAGACTAAACTAGTCTATGAATTACAGAATCTTATCTAGATCTTCAGACTTGCTCTTGTCGCCTTGCTTTCTTGTTGACTTGCTTCCTCTGATGTTTCTTCATTTCTGACTTGACTCGTCGGCCGCTCTTGATTGCCAAACTTGGATTGTTTATTTCCTTCTTGTGGGATTCGCATTATTTTTCTTCGAAGCTTGAACTGACCATCACTGCCTTCCTTTTGATTTCTGAATTCAGATTTATGCTGTGGATTTTTGTTGTAACCTTTCGCTCTCCTGGCGAGCTATTGACTTCAAGACTTGAAATGTAAAAGACTGAAATGTAAAGACTGAAATATATAATGTAAAGACTGAAATATATTCCTCCATTATACGGGCGGGCTCCCAACTTCAAAATTTGAATTTTAAAGACTGAATGATTACCATCTTAGGAGAAAAATTTATCTGACTAAGATTTTTGACGCTAGGAGATAATTCATCAGACTGGGTCTAAATTTATGTGATCTCAGGAG
>MU679008.1:0-39665 GCA_026770625.1 Nicotiana glauca | reverse complement strand
CTTAACTGGTGGTGCTCCCCGCCTAAAACATGTGTGACTAAAATCCTTCACCGGGTGCCAGGCACCTCGGCTATCTCAAAGAAAGCGGGCTATGTCAAGCAAATGCCCAATTTTATTTTCAACAAGACTCAGAGGGGGTGCGTGAGAAGACAGTTTATATACACAGTTTAAAATTATCAAAGCGGTAAAAAGAAATATTTAGCACATTTAAGACAAACATATCAGATAATAAATAAGTCAAATACAACAATTATTCCAAGCTCGAATTCTTAAATCCTGAACCAGTGGTTCTGGGTTTTTATCCCCAGCAGAGTCGGCAGAGCTATCACACCTTCTTTTGGCGCTACCGCACCCCGCGAAGGGATTTTCCAATTAAAGGGCAATTGAAACGGGATTCGTTTATTAAGAGATTCAGAGTCACCACTTGGGAGATTTATGGTGTCCCAAGTCACCGATTGAATCCCGAATCGAGGAAAGGTTTGACTCTATTTAACAGTCTGCGTACCAAAAATCCGGATAAGGAATTCTGTTAACCCGGGAGAAGGTGTTAGACATTCCCGAGTTCCGTGGTTCTAGCACGATCGCTCAACTGTCGTATTCGGCTTATTTATCTGATTTTTTAAAACATGTTACAACTTATGTGACACTTTTAACTTTTAACCGCTTTTATTCAAATTATTAAAGAAAATTGAACGTCGTTTAAAACATGTCTTTGGATCGCGTCACATGAAATGTAACCGGATCCTCGACACATTTTATTCAACGTTTTGAGATTTGGATTTGGGTCGCATGAAATGCACACCCGAATTTAGGAAGGTAAGATTATTAAAGATGTGCCTAAAGAGACTAAGGCGTTATTATTTTGGGGAAGGCCGTGAAATTCGCTAAACAGCCCGTCCCGAAAACTAAGTATTTTAATATATATATTTATGAGGGCCCCGTAATTCATATATTTTGTTTGGCGAGGCTCGTCTCATTTTATTAAAGGCAAGCCTAAAGCAGCTATGATTTTCTAATAATGTTGGTCTCTAAAAATAAAGAAAAGGTCCTAATTAATTATATGGTTTAAGAACTATTATAATTGGGTCATGAGCGCAACCTGTTTGAAATCAGAACCTAAGTACGCATACGGGCAGGCTACTCGCCAGCCTGGGCCCAGGTCCAAACGAATGTAGTGTGAAGCGGGACCTAGGCCAACTTGTTGAAACACTGAAAACACCAAATTGCCTAAATATAGACTTCCAGCCCTTTTCGCCAAAATGAATCACGGTCCTAATTTAAACAAGGCTAAATACTTGCTGAATATTAGTTTTTGCTTTTAATTCTCAATACCCTAGACAGGATTAAATGCAAAGACTGGATTGAGTAAAATGCTCATGAAATACCACCTTGATTACATAGTTTAGCTATTTATCCTTCATATTCCCTAGCATACTTATCTAGTATTTCAAAAAGACTTAGCTATAAAATGACTTCATTGAAACTATATTATTGCTAGAATAGCTTCATGAAGCAACCGAAACGACCATTGGAGTTAACTTCAGCTAGCTAAGACATTGCTATACTGAACACAAGTATAAAGGAATGCTTAGCTAAGAATACTCCCACAGGTCTAAGAAAACAAATACTCATAGTCCAAATATGGTCTAGTACAACATTGTTTAACTAGTTCGACTTAAAATAAAATTTAAACTAGAAGACACTAAGCAATAGTTCTTCAGCAAATAGCTCTTCATTATTCAATTTCATGGGTATTCATACATGATGAATCATTCTCCAATACCTCTTGAGTCTAAGACATACCTGGAAATTGAATTACGACAAGAGAAAGGAGGAACAACACCAAATTGAAACCCAATTTTAAACACCCAATAACACTTGACTAACAGCCCAGAATCAGTATGCAAATCCAACAACAACACCAACACCCCAAACAAAGCAAACTGAGCTCAGATAAACTAAGAAATAGACACAATAAACTTCCAAATGGATTCAACAATTAGAAGGGGTAAGAACTAGTGTTTGGAATCCAAATTCTGACTAGAACTCAATGGAACAGTATCCTTTCTTTTAAACTTTCCCTCAGACTGGTTAAACTCTCCAGTTTTTAAGCTCTCGGAATGTCCATCTCAAGAAGTAAGTAAACTCTCTCTATTTTTAGCACTGATTTTCGACCAAAAAAGAAGACCCCTAGGAACTCTCTTAAAATGATATGCTCAAAACTGACCAAAAAGAGTCCCCTTTCTTATTGTATTAATGTTTCTATTTATACCAAAACTCAACCCCTTCACACCACCTTCAGTGGACAGTCAATTAGTTCTTAAAATCAGCCTTAGTGTAGTCTCCACTACTAATTGTCTATGGACTTATTCAATCGCTTTACCCCCACATTATGCTTTGTTCCCTACTACAATATTTGAATAGTCCTTTAGTGCCTAGTGGACAGAACACTCAACTTAAACAATTCTGCAAGTTTTCAATTCCCATACTACCCCCGAAACTACTGGAATTACTGTCCTACCCCTAACCCAATTACTTTCAATCTGCAGCTATAACCAATTCTATATCAACTGAAAGACTAAGCTGCATTCAAAGCATTAGGACAATTCAAACAAGGTCGGGTTCATATCAGAACAACTTAAACAGTAGGATTAAATAGCAGGCTTCAATTCAATTCATGAAACAAGACAAAATCTTATTGAACTACCAAGAGCAATTTTGACTGACACAAACACAATAAACTTGGAAACAAATTTTGACTGACACAAACACAATAAACTTGGAAACAACTTGCATTTCAAAATTAACCTTAGAGAAAGATGAAAGAACATTAACAATAAATGAAAGAGGTTCTGAAGTTGGGAATATAAGGATCAACATATAAACACTCGAGATTAACCAACTCGAAAAGAATTAATGAAACACAAATAAGACGAATTAATTGATGAAACTATTTAACCATATGTTGATCAATCAAGAGAACACTGGACCAAAAAAATGGTCCGACATAGTGGAAGAATTACTTAATCAGAAATGACGAATACAAGGGAATTAATTCAAACAAACATACAACGAAACACAGACTAACAAGCATATAGAAAAAGAAAAGAAGTTGTTTTAAGAAAACTTGCTGATTTTCGGATTCCAATCAACATGCCTTTAAAATTGGTTTCCAGTTAGTATTATACGCCTATTTCGTCAGAAATAGGCTTATAATACTAACTAGAAACCAATTTGACCTTAACAATTTCGCAACAGCCTAGAACCGCTGAACCCTAAATTTACCATTCGAGGATTTGACGGAAAAGGGGTATGGGATTGGTATGAGGGGATTAAGAAGGTTGTGGGTTGATCTGGGGCAGTTTAGGTCGGCGCTGCCACCAAGGGATTTAGTGGCGGTGCTAGGGTTCATATGGTCAGATTGATATTCGAGGAATCCAGGGTAATTCGAAGGAAACCAACGACCTTTGAGTGACGGGGGAGGTCCAGGGGTGGCATGGTGTTAATTTGGGGTCAAAAGGACAAGGTGAGATTTGGGTCAGTTCTTCGATCTAATATTTGAAGAACTCGGGGATGATTCGAGATTGATGGAGTGGGGATTTGGAATGGGGACGTCAAGGGGAGGCTGTGTTGTAAAAATGGAGCACGGTGGGGGAAGGCGGAGGATGTTGGGGCTGTCTCTGAACGTTAGAGAGGATGATGGGGGGAGGGGTTGGATCGAGAGGTGTGGGGTATGAATTGGGAATATATACTGGGATAGAAATTTGATCTAGGCCGTTCGATCAAACGATATCAACGGCTTGGATTGTTCACTTAAATTGGAACGGGGTCATTTTGTTAAATGAAGGGTGGGTTAGACCGGGTATAGAGAATGGGTCAGGGTCAGGCTAGGCTGAATGGATACGGCTAATGGCTGTGGTCCGTTGGATCGCTTCGGCTTGAACGGCTCAGATCTTTCGATGATGAAACGACGTAGTTTCAACATCAAACTATGTCATTTTGCCCATCTTTGAGGTTGGCTGGTCTGGACCGGGTGAGGCAAATGTTTTGGGCCTGGATTTGGTTAAATTTGAATAGCCTAGTCCGATTTTTCTCTTTATTTTCGTTTCATTAATTTCTAATTAATAAAACCAAAATTCTAACTTAAATGGTAAAATCAAAAAACTAACTAAAATGCTAATTAACTCCTAATAATAATTATCACACAATATTAAACACCAATTTAAAAGCTCACATAATTTAAATGCCGAAAAATGCAAAGTACATTATTTTTGTAATTTTTTATTTTTGTAAAGAACACTTAATTAATCCAAAAATGTAAAATTGAATCCTAAAATGTAAATGCAACATATTTTTGTATTTTTCTATTAATTTAGACATATAAACATGCGCGCACAAATGCAGATAATAAAAGAAAAATAACACAAAATCCACAATAATTTCAAACGACACAAAACTATTTTATTTTGAATTTTTGGGAGTAGTTCTTATATAGAGAAAAAATCACGTGCTTACAGATAGTTTAAGGGGTATTTTGGAAATTAGATTACCTATTAATTAAACTAAAGGTTGCTATTAGCTAAGTGAAAATATTCCTTAGTTGGAATGACACTTATTGCTAATTTTAAGGACTAAAAAAGGGCACTAGTATAATGGTGGATTAACAATTCAAAGATAATTGGATGGTGAATTTGTAATGAATTGTGCACTAATTGTATGCCTATAAAAGGGGCTGAAAATCAGATAGAAAAAAAAAAGAGGGGAAAAGAGAACAAACTGAGTTTCCTAGAACTTAAGGTCAGACTTTGAGGGAGAGCTTTGAGAGTTTAAAAAATATTTAGAGAAGTTTAAAGCAAAGCTGTTAAGGAGATCATTTCTTTTTCAGAATCTTAGAGTTTGTTTTCAGAGTGTTAGTTTGCTATGCCGTCAACCCTTTGAGCAATCTTTCGGTTCACTCTTCAAATCTGAAATATTCTGAGTGGTTTGAGACTCTGTTATGTATTTGCTTGATTAAGTATGGATCCGGGACTAGATTTTGGTTTGTAAAACTGCATTCCATGGTTTGAAATCGATTGGTTTTGGTCGCTGAATTTTGGTCTAAGTTGCTGCATTTTGGAGTCATTTTCTTGGTTTATCGGTGTTATTTGCTGGTCTGGATTGTTGTTGCTGCTGGTGTTAATCTTTTGCTGACTGACCTTGCTGATTGGTTTTTCTTTCTTCTTCTATTTCCATTATCCAGGTACAAGTTCAAACCCCTGGTAACATGTAGTTAAGTGGATTGAATGAAATGGAAAAGGCTTTTAAGTTTGCTGTTGGTTGACCCTGCTTTTCCCTGTTTTATTTACATATTAGTTGATAAGCTAGCTCATTTAAAGTTGAATAGCATAATGTTAGGATAATCTGTATGGTTGAACTAAGAACTAGGGTTGTATATGGGACATTAACTATAGTTTACATTAATACATGTGCTAGTGTCTAATGTTTAATTTCTGTAGTAAAACCAGATTGTAATTAGAGTTGTTTCGGGCTGAACTGGGTTGTAAAAAAATTGAAGTTTGAATTCAGCATTTCTATGGTAGTAACTTAGTGTAGTATAACTTGAATCACATCACGAACTTGTGTTCAATTTCAGTAACGGTTTCAGTAGTTCAGTTTTAGTATAGTTATCTTGAATCAACCTAAAATAATGGGACTACCTTGTGTCATCACAATCATGTTTCCAGTATGCTTCGGCCTACTGTATTCGTTAGGCTTACTTTTGGTTTAATCTAAGCAGGACATATGGATTTCGAATGATCAATCTTTCGTAAGTTTGAATAGGTGAATAACGTCTGCCTTTGTTGTAAATTGTTAAACACATTTGAATATTTTGGAACAATTTCGGTGTGGATTTAGTCTAATTAAATCGAGGCCTCATTTGGCCTAGCAATTGATCTGACTTATGTGTTCGTTCGAACCTGGGCCATGCCTACGATTGACCGCCTCTTATGCAAACCTGGGGCGCTAATCTTTTATATGAGCCTTTTTAAGGCCCAAAAGGGGGCTAGGAGTTCATAAACCAAATATAGTGACTCTTAAGGAATGTGAATTAATTAGGACATTTTTTAGAGACAAATAGTATAGAAAAATCATAGCTTACTTTAGAGTGGACCTTTAAATAAAATACGAGATGAGCCTCGCGAAAATGAAATACAAACTGCGGGGTCCTCAATATATATATATTTGGTATATATATTAATTACTTAGACTTCGGGATGGACCCTTTAATAAAATTTCACGGCCTTCCTCAAAATAATAATACGTTAGTCGCTTTAGGCGCGCTTTTAATAATTTACCTCCCTAAGCTCGGGTGCACATTTATGTGACCCAAATCCAAATCTCAACGGAATCGAAATGTGTTGATAACCACGGGTACATTCACTGTGACGTGGTTCGAGATACGTTTTCACAACATTGCAATTCTTTGTTAAAATAATAATAATAACAATAATAAAAGCGGTTCAAAGTTAAAATTGGAATATAGGTTCACATGTTTTAAAATCAGATATTTAAGCCGAATATAA
Source organism: Nicotiana glauca (assembly GCA_026770625.1). NCBI lineage: Eukaryota > Viridiplantae > Streptophyta > Magnoliopsida > Solanales > Solanaceae > Nicotiana > Nicotiana glauca. The sequence continues at coordinate 33,102 of MU679008.1, read as the reverse complement.
CAGTTGAGCGCCCGTGCTAGAACCTCGAAACTCGGGAATATCTAATACCTTCTCACGGGTTAACAGAATTCCTTATCTGGATTTCTGATTCGTAGACTATAATAAGGAGTCAACTTTTTCCTCGATTCGGGATTCAAACCGGTGACTTGGGACACCATAAATCTCTCAAGTGGCGACTCTGAATCTCTTAATAAATGAATCCCGTTTTGATTGTCCTTTAATTGGAAAAACTCCCTTTACCACGCCCTTCGCGGGGTGCGGTAGGTAAAAAGGAGGTGCGACACCAGTTATTGATCTCCTAGTATTTTGATACACTACCCTATTATAGTCATAATATACGGAAAGATGTTTTATGGGAGAGTTATGTAGAATAATACCAAGCCTTGGAGCACCTTTAACATATCTGACCACTCGCAGAGCTGCATCCCAATGGGACTATTTAGGATGCTGCATTAATTGATTCAGTACCTGGACTGCAAAACACAAATCTGGCCTAGTAACTGTTAGGTAGAGAAGCTTTCCAATGAGTCTTTGGTAGCTACATGCATCCTGCAATTCTGCATCACCAGTATGCCCAGCATGTATGTCATAATCAATGGTTCTTAACTTCTGATTGAGCTCTATAGGTGTGTTAATGGGTTTAGCAACTGCAAGTCTAACATCTGATATTAATTGGAATGCATATTTCCTTTGAGTAAGAAGTACCCCTTTGTTTGACCTTAGAACTTCAATCCCAAGAAAATACCTAAGTTCTGCTAGATATTTTACCGTGGATGAACTATGTAGTGTCTGTTTGGCTGCCTCTACAAGAACAAGATTGCTTCCGTTGATGAGTAAGTCGCCTACATATAATAGGATAATGACAATATCTGAGCCTAATATTTTTGTGAACAATGAGTGATCATAGGGACTTTGTGTATAATCAGCTACCAAAAGTGCCTCAATCAATTTAATATTCCACTCTCTTGATTCCTGCTTTAACCCTTACAAAGATTTCAGCAGTCTGCACACCTTATGCTCCCCCTGTTTGTGGAACCTTTGAGGTAAGCACTTGTAGACCTCTTCATAAAGATCATCCTGTAGAAAGGTATTGTTAACATCCATTTTAAATAGGTTCCATCCCTTAGAGGCTGCTATACTAATGATGGTCCTGACAGTGACTATCTTTGCAATAGAAGAGAAAGTCTCATGATAATCCAATCATTCTTAATGTGTGACGCTTTTCCTACCAACCTTGCTTTGAAATTTTCTACTTCCCCATTTGCCTTATATTTAATTTTAAACACCCATTTTGAGCCTGTAGCTTTCTTCCCTAGAGGAATATCTACCATTTTCCAGGTTTTCATTATCTTCGAGTGCTTTAATTTCTACTTCCATTGCTTCTACCCAACCTTTATCAAGAAAAGCTTCCTTGAATGACCTAGGTTCAGTAGGATTTGAGAAGGATCCTAGAAAGGATTTGTAGTTCTCAGAAAGATGATCATAGGTGATGAAATTTGAGATAGGATAAGGTGTATCCTTGGTTGATTTGACTGTAGTCACATAATATTTTAGCTAAATGGAAGATTTGGAAGGTCTACCAAACTTTCTAGTAGACACTACAAGTAAAGGATGGTCTTGATGTATTGGATCTTCAGTTAGTGTTTCCTCTGAGGAAACTGCTGATTCTGTTTGGTTTGCATCTAGTTCTTACTAGACAGGTAATGCAAAAGTTTCTACTAGTGATTCTGATACAGCTTGTTCAGTAACATGAATTTCAGCACGTGCAAGAGTAGGAGTATTGGCAGTAGCATTGCTATTGCTATGGTCAGGTTGAGTTGTCTCTTCAGAACTAATCCCCACTGGCTCACAAGGGAACAAATCTTCATTTATATCTGTTTCTTCTTTAAATGGAAAAAGATGTTCTCTGTATGTGACATCTCTACTCACTATCACTTTTCTGGAGTCTAGGTTATATAACATGTACCCTTTTTGAGTCTCTGAGATTCCTATATGAATACATTTATTTTCCCTAGCTGTAAATTTATCTCCTCTTGGTAAGTTGCTTATAAAACATAAATAACCAAAAACTCTTAAATTGTCTAGCTTGGCAGGTTTGTTGTGCAACATCTCATAAGGATACTTCTTCTCCAAGATCTCAGTAGGCAATTTGTTAATCAAATACACAACAGTTTTAATCAGTCACCCTAGAATCTAATTGTTACTGCACTCTGAAACTTCAGGGCCCTTGCAACTTCCAAAATGTGTCTATGTTTTTTTTTTCACAATTCCATTTTGTTGTGGAATGTAAGGACAACTATTTTGGTGTATGATTCTAAGAGAAGCCAATATTTCATCACATTGAAAGTTAAAGAATTCAGTACCATTGTCTGTTCTGAGCACCTTAATTCTAACATCAAATTGATTTTTTATCATTACAACAAAGTTCCTTATTACAATAGCTACTTCACATGTAGATTTAATCAAGCATACCCAAGTGTACCTACTATAGTCATCCATTATAGAGACAAAATAATTCTTTCTATCGTATGTAGGAACCTAGTGACGCCCCCATACATCTAGATGGACTAATTGAAAACAACTAGTAGACTTACTATTGCTAATAGGAAATTTCAACCTACATTGCATAGCCAAAAGACAAACTTCACAGTTTTGTTGAGTCTGAGAATCAACTTTATTCCTAAGAGTTGGTATATTCTCCATTGCCTTTATTTATGCATGTCCTAGTCTCAGATGCCAAAGTTCACTGTTAACTCCTTGCTGCACAAAAAATCCTGCAGCTGCTAGTGTTATGTTCTCCTTTAGTAGATATAACCCATTGTGCTTTTCACCAATCCCCATCACACTGCCACTATAAAGATCCTGAAATATACAAAAATCAAGGGAAAAAGTGACAGAACACCACAAATCTTTGGTGAGTTTAGACACTGACAACGGATTGAACTTAAAATCTGGAACACATACGACACATTTTTTACTATCTTATTTTCTAATATTATTGTATTTCCTGTGTGAGTGATTTTTTTATTTGTTTCCTGTAGGCACCTTCACTCCTTGTATTCCTTGGCTATCAGCACTTTTAATATCCTTTAGAACATCCTTACAGTAAGTAACATAATGAGTTGCTCCTAAATCTATCACCCAATCACACTTATCTGCACTAGAAAGTAGAGAAATTATACATGTCATGTTTGTATAACATTTCCCTACATTAGATTTTGATAAAAGATTGACCAATTGCTTGTACTGCTCCTCTGTAAAAGAATTGCCATGGTGCTTGCATTGTTGGCAATGCCTTTTTTTCCTTTGCAGTAGTTGTGTTTGCACTTGCATTATTGGCATATGCTTTCCCTCCAGTTGTCTAATTCTTCCTTTTGCTTTTGAAATCAAGTGGATATCTAATTATATTAAAACAATTCTCCTTCTAATGTCCTTTATACCCACAATAATCACATATTAACCCAGGCTTCCTAGGTCTAAAATCTTGAACTTTCCCTGCTAACATTGTGAGTGGATCTCTGCTATGACACCTAAGGTTCTCTGACTCTCCTCTTGACTAATTATAGCATAAGACTCATTAACAGTCACAACTGGCCTTTTTGCCAACATATTACTGTGTATATTGCTATAACTTTCATTTAATCCTATAAGAAATTGCAATAGCCTTATGTTTTTCAAAGGATCTACAGAAGGTCTAGATTCCTCACAGCCATAAGAAGAAATAGGGGCTAATACATCAAGTTCATCCCATAAATCCTTCGTTTTCGTGTAATAGCTGGTGACAGAATCCATACCTTGCCTAAGAGTCGCAATTACACTCCACAGATGATAAATTCTGGTGCGATTAGATCTGTCAAATCTCTCCTGAAAATCGCTCCAAACTTTCTTCGCATTTTACGCGTACACGGTACTCGACATCAATTCACTTGCTACGGTGCTTCCAATCTATGATAATACAATAGCATTGCATTTTTCTCATTGCACTGCCAATTCTCCTTTGTAACTGCTTTTCACACAAGTACCGTCTACAAAACCAAGCTTACTTTTTTCTCGCAGTGCTAACGCTCATCTCCAAAGGTCATAATTTTCTGGCCCTATGAGCTTGAGCGATATAAACACAAGCCCAGGAGCATCTCCAGCTTGTAAAAATAGCGGATGACTGTGGTCAAGCGAAGCAATATCATTTTCGGCCATGGATGCTCAAAAACGAGCTTAGATCTGAATGAGCTTTGTTATTGATTTCTGGTGGTGCTTAGATCTGAGTTGTAAATCCTAATCTGAGTTGTAAATCTTAAGGGCGGTGCTCTGATACCATGATAAAATACATCGTATCTTCTACTGTAAATCGCATGTAGAATGAGAGAAGATGAAGTTGAGAGAGAAAGGAGGAAGGGAAGAAATGATACTATTATATTGATTCATTATAGAGGGAGGGGCCGTTTATATTGTTGGTTAGTGGTTTTTACCTACTAACCACTTAACCGACTAACCTCTAATTACACAATACACACAGATATACTTCTGTAACTATATGAATATAGCTATGTATTCAATAATCCACCTCAACTATCACAACTAACCATCCCATCACCATCAATAATCATAGTCGGCATTGTCCCACCATTATAAACTATTACAACCTTCCTCAATCACAACCACTACTACCACCACCACCCACAATTATTATATTACCACCTACCACCATCATTCTCGACCATAATCGCCATCGCTATCAATTACCACTAGCTACTAGTCAGAACCATCACCATCACAAGACCACCGGCAACCATCGCCTCTAATCGGCATTGACAAGCACCACCGTTAGTCATCACCATCATTAACTATCATATTTTATATATATATATATATATATATATATATATATAAAAAAAAAAAATTAATAGAATATTAAATTAATTAGTATTTTATTTGAATATTATATTTATTAATTTTCAAATAAAGATAAATTTTATACATTCAAATATTAAAAACAAACAGTTTTAAACATTTAGCTTTCAGATTTTAATACACATTTTAATATTCAAATGTGTATTCAGAGTCATATGTCTTAATCTTAATGCATATCTTCATATTCAGATATATATTCAGATTCATACGTCTTAATTTTTTAAAAAAAATGAGGCCTAAATATTCTTTAATTTATTGAACGAAACTTAGTCTTACGTCTATTGAATTAAAAATTTAGAACAAGTGGATAATTGTATCAAGTGCCGACCAACAAGAGACAATCTGTCACTCGTGGTACTTTTGGGGGAATTATCTAAACATGTACATCTCTCGGTTTCAATTTGTTTATCTTAGTTTGACTAGACACAAACTTTAAGAATATTAAAAAAAACATTCCTAAAAGGAAGTAACATAAATATAATATGATATACAAAAAGAAACTCCAGATATTTGATATCTGGAGTAATATACAAAAAGAAACTCCAGATATTTGAGATCTTTCTCTTTGAATAAGATCTCAATTCTAGCTACGGTTTCATTAGATATCTTACAACTAGAATCCATCTTTTTTTCGATCCAGATCCTCGTGAATAGATCTGTCATTTCTTAAAATCTCTCTTCTGATTCAAAATCGTAGTGTAACGTGTATCCTCCCTTGTTCCGGTCATGGAATAGATGAAATAAATCAAAAAATAAATTTTTGTTCAAGAATGAAATCTTGTTGGAACTTTCCATATCCAGTTCATCCTTCGAAAGCATATCACATCCCGGATCAGATGAAATAGGATGAATTGAGATGGTATTTTTTAAATATATAATTATCTTGACTATATTAACCATTTCTTTATTTTTTTAATCGCCTTGAAGGGACAAAAGAAAGACCTTGTTGTTTCTTTAATAATTTCTGATCTGTAGTGGACCTCTCAGTAGGATTCAAACCCAGATGTAGTTCTGACCATCTATCAGAGATAAGATACCTTGAAATATTGAAACTAAAATTTTACTATATATAAAAATATATCATTCCTTTTTAAACAATCTTGAAGAAAATTAAGACACACATAAATCAAAATATATGAAGTACTCCCTCTGTCTCAATTTATGTTGTGGAGCTCGAATTTCGAAACTTTATAATTTTGAACCGTCAAAATTCGGATAAAAATCTTTAAATTTTTGGAAACAAAATTTTTATATTTGGAAAACGCGTAAAAAGTATTATAAATCACAATAATTAATAATTTAAAAAATCTAAAAGGCATATCAAAAAAATCACGGTAAACAAAAAACTCATATTTTTGAGGTGTGTACAACATGTCATAAATTTAGACAAGAGGGGTTGCTCTGATGGTAAGCAACCTTCACTTCCAACCAAGAGGTTGTGCGTTCGAGTCTCTCCAAGAGCAATGTGGGAAATTCTTGGAGGGAAGGATACAGAGGGTCTATTTGGAGACAGTCTCTCTACCTGAGGGTAGGGGTAAGACCTGCGTACACAATACCTTCCCTAAATCCCACTGAGTAGGATTATACTGAGTTATTGTTGTTGTTGTTGTCCAACATGTCGTAAATGCTACTTCAATCTAGCCAGCTAACCTAACTTTTTAAAAGGGTTTTCCCCTAAGTTCCTAGGGCCAAAATTGATCCATTTTAAGTATAAAAAAAAACTAATTTTAAGAGTGTCAAATGGCCATCTTTGATCGAGTTTAGGGTCCAAATAAATTGAGTCAATAAACAAGTGTGACCAAATCTATTAAAAATTGCTATCATAAAGGCTAATTAACAAATGGGTCCTAATCAAACACGTCAGATTGAAGTTTGGATTGTAGCATGAGCTCCACTTTTATGGGCTCAAATTTGATATTATATCTGACGCAATGCTATTTTTCTTTTTTTCTTTGTTTTTCAATCACCTTATAATATATTTTTCTTTATTGAGAATTTTAGTGTTCAGATTGGCTAGATCTTATTTTAAATTAAATAAATACAAAGAGTATCTTCGTGAAAGAAGGGAACCATGGCGTAACTGGTAAGGTTATTATCATCTTACCAGGAGGTCACAAGTTCGAGTGGCAAAAACAGCCTCTTGCAGAAACACAGGGTAAGACTGCATATAATAAACACTTTGTGATCTGACCCTTCCCTAGACTTTGTCCCTCGTATAGCGGAAACTTAGTGCACTGGGTTGCCTTTTTTTTAAATATTATTATATCTCCCTGAAATCTTTCATATACTGATATACTTATTGACTTTTAGGAGGCAATTAAATATTGCTTTCAGAAACCTTGCAAATCTCGTGTATTTTTGTTTATTACGATGTAGTTGGTTTCACGTATAAACTTGTTTAATTGGTAGCCATGTTTTATATTTGTATATAACAAAAACAAAAACTAACAAAACGAAACATTACCAATTCAAGCTCAACATTTTTTTTTTTATATTTCTATTTTCTCTTTCTTACTTTCATTTCATATTTCTTTTTTCTTTTTATTGGTTTTCTCTCCCCTATACAACAACAGCAACAACAACAAGAAGTCCGGTGAAGTTCCAATAGTGATTGATTAAGCCGAAAATTATCGAATACTTCCCGAGCAAATCAATCAAAATAATTCAAGGGGTAAATCATAGCCAATCATAATTAATCACTGAATCATGAGACAAATTAGAGATATATGAGTAATCAATTGGGGAGTGATATAAACGAGGTTTTATTCATCATAGTAGCTTGACCTGCCTCTCCTTGAAGAGGTTCAGGATCTTACAGTGATATAAACAAGGTTTTATTCATCATAGTAGTTTGACCTGCCTCTCCTTGAAGAGGTTCAGAATCTTACAATGATATAAACGAGGTTTTATTCATCATAGTAGTTTGACCTGTCGATCCTTGAAGAGGTTCAGGATCTTACAGTGATTTTGTTTATCGCACCATTTATGGAGCATATCTTCCCATTTCTATGTGTTCAGAGTTGTGTAGAAGAAGAAGCCCCTTTGGAGGTTCTCTCTCGTGGTATTTATAGCTTCAAGCTGTGTGAGTTGGTCACGAGTTGGCGTCGTTTTAGTTACGGAGACGTCGTTGCGAAAGGTCCGTGACCCCCTTGTTCATCTTAAGGACAGCTGCCGTGAGTCAAAAATCAATAGCGTTGACCATTTACTATAAATTAGTTACGATGGGGTTGACCCCTTGGCCATCGCATGGTCGAATTTCTACCAATACAGTTAGTCCCTCCGTTCGTCGAGGTCGTGCCCGGGCCGACTTCGGCGGACGGATAGAGTGACGTGATCGGGAGGAGCCGGACTCGCCTTTCGTTTATTAACGGTGTTTAAGAACTCCGAAATGAAGTTTTGGAGCTGAACCGTTGGTTGGTGAGTGGAGCGCCACTCCGCGCGGTCGTTCGTAATGGTGCACGCTTTCATGAAACCGAATCGCTTTATGCCATGTCATGTATTAATGGCGATTATTGGGTTCCGTGTAGGCAAATCTGTTATTTATAGCTATAGAGGATGTGTCATTTTGCTCTTTACACATTTATTGTTCTTCTAAGAGGATTCTCGAGAAGCCTTTTCTTCTGTTAAATCACATTTTTTCCAATTCTTTCGATCGCTATCATCATTGATTTCTTCGTTTCTCCCGTCAAAGTTCTTCTTCTCTCGCTCGTGAATAAATTATGGCAGGAACTTCTTCTCGCGGAAATTGTCCGGCTAATTCTCCGGTGGTTGAAAATCCCGCTCAGGCAAATGAAGGATTAGAGTTGGTTGAAGGTGAAGAAACTCCTTCGGTCGATGAAGTTCTGCCCCGTCTGATAAATCAGGTGATGGATTTTAGTATACCGGGCGGCGTGGAACAGGGGGGCACTGCTTCTCTAATGGGGGAAGTGGGGATAGCCCAAATGCTGGAGCAGTGGGGTATTCCACGTTATGTCGAGATCGCGCTTGCAAAGACTGAGGACAGGGTGCAGATCGACCGTCGAAAGTATTGCTCGTTCTATGCTTATCCCTTCCAGGTGGGGTATACACTCCCGCTCCCGATGCTGGTAGTTGACTTCTGCCACTATTACAAGGTGTGCCCTGCCCAAATTTCTCCTTAACTCTATAAACTGTTTCTCATGTTTATCAAGTACGCAGAGTTAGCCGGTAGGGAGGTCACCCTGGGGCATGTGCTCAGTCTCTTTGCTCCCCAAAAGATCCGCGGCACCATGATCCATGCACGCCTACGAGGATCGAGGGGCTTGATGGTGGAGATGGATGACGAGGTCAATCGTCGTCCCATTGAAAACTTTTTCTATATCCGGACTGAACACCTGGTGGCGGACCCGAACGGGTTCCCGGAAGTTTGGAACTTTGCACGTGAGACCTCGTTCCTTACTGGGCAACCGCCCTGTTTTGACCTTCTTTACACTTTGTGTTTATGGTTATTGATTTACCTTAATACTTTGTAGCTGAAAAGTTGCCACCGCCTCCTTTGGAGGGGATCCGGGACTGGGTCGAGGCAGTGCTTCCTCGTACTGTGGGGATTCGCACCTGGGCAACTTTTTGGGAGAGATATGGTCGCGGGCCCATGACAGATGGAATATCGACCCTTTCTCTTTTCTGTTTTGTTTTGACTACGCTTATTTATTCGTTTGTTCATTGTTTCTAGGGCGAACACGTCGTGTCAAAGCTCCTCAATTGGCTTTCCGTCGGCCGGGTACAATTGCCAGGCTAACTGCTACGCCCGTGCCTCGCCCAGTACCGAAGGCGGCGTCAGTTGAATCGTCAGCGGCCACGTCCCCAACACGGGCTACGCTATAAGATGAGAGGCCGTCCGGGCTCGTCCGTCCTCGGACGGGCTTGACTTCAAATGGGGAGGAGGAAAGGCCCTTGCAGAGGCGGCGAGTGGCATTTGTGGCGGCTTCTCCAACGGTGATCAACTTGGATTCTCCCCCGACGGATTCAGAGAGTGGTGCGACTATGGCGCTTGCTGTCGAGGAGGGGGAGTTGGTTGGGGTTGCCCCAGTTAGCTCTAGCCAAGGGAATGTTGTTGCCTTGACGACCCTGCCAGAAGTTCTTGTTGTCGGGGCGCATGGTCGATCCTTACAAGCCGCCGTCGAGACCTCTGATGTACCATTGTTGGCCATGGCGAGTTGCTCTACACCATCGGTGGCGGAGAGGGGGAAAGACGTGGTGGAGGACGAGTATGAGTCTGAGTTCGATTTGGACCCCGATGACGTCCGTATGTTCGAGGAGGGCATTACCAATTCCACGGTGTGCGCAGGGGGGCCGGCCCGTTTTATTGAGGTTCCCTCGGATTTGAACTTACTAACTGAAGGAAATAGCTTGGTGTCGCAGTTTGAGTTGTTGTGTTCGGTGGCCGAGAACGCGTCTTTGAGGAGCGTTTCGGATATTGAAGTGATGGATGAAGTGGCCGTGATGGGCCTGAGGGTACGTAGCACGTTCCTAGTGCTTTTTTTTTCTTTTCTTTTTTTTTGTCTTAGCTTTTGCCTCAGCTTTACCTTCTCTTTGTTTTGCAGACTTACTTATTGGAGGTGGAGAACATATGCAGAGCCAAGGTTCGCTCGAGGATCTTCCTGCAGATGCTGGGAAAATATCGTCGTTGCAACGACCCTTTTGAGAGGGTACTACTTAGAAAAAAAATCTAATTTATTAATTATAAAATAGTATAAAAAGATATTAATTTAAAAATATTCAGAATTATTTTGTAGCGGAAATAGGCCCATGCAAAAAGGTTCAAAGTGCAATATTTTTTTTTTCTTTTTGAAAATATACCATAATATTATTTAAATGAAATACAATGTCAAAAATATTAATATAAGGTGATATAACCCCTCTTGAATAATCAACAGATTTAAAGCAACTTCCTAACAAATATATACTTTCATTCAACATCACTACAAGTTTGTATTGTACATAAATTTCAAACTATCGAGTATATAAAAAAGGAAACTAGTCCTCTCCTTTGTACATATTTACAAGACAAAGTTATTGACACACACACTAAAAACAACAAAAAAAGTTTTCAAATTTAAGTTACAAGATTTTTGGTCTTAAAATTCAACAAGCCTCCAAATAACGTACATAATGTAACATATATATATTTATGTATATAACAGGTACATTTTGTATATCATGTATATCATGTACATCATGTCCCAAAACTATGCAAAACCAAGGTGCATATGCAAATGTGATCTCCAGGGTCTCCAAAAAGACTGCTTCATTATGGCCATTTTTAGATTTCATCCCGAACATTACCTACGATAGAAAATAACTATCGCTAAGCATAAAGCTTAGTGGTGTATAAACTATAGGCTTTGAGTAATTAAATTCTCCAATTTCCCTCTTCAGTAATAGTTAGCTCAATTTAATATAATTTAAATTAAGTGAACAAATATATCAAATATATCAATATCAAACTTTGAAGTTTTTCCAAATACCAAAATACAATGTTCAAGAGTCAAGAAAGTGTATACTATCAATCTAAAAGAGTATACCAAATATTCATTTTTCGCCCAATATGTACGTCATGCCATCACACTAAGCATAACCATATATCAAGATGGACCGAAGCCCCAAATCAAGTAGGGTCAAAACCCAATATACAAGAGAATCAAGAACCATATTAAAGATGGCTTCCTAATTCGTACTTAATACGGACAAGTTCCATAATTCAAGACGAACTACAAATCCAAAGTCAAGATGGCAAAAGATCCAATTCAAGAGGCATGCCAAGATAAGTGACAAAGTCAGTGCCACAAGAAGGACAAAGTCCCAACAAGAATGCAAAATGATCAAACAATCCGTACGAATGGGCGATTTTAGCAAATATCTTACAATACTTGATATACTACGAATATAACAATATAAATTAAAGACAAAAAAAATAAAATATCCAGTTATTTCCAAAATATTCCAGCAAGCAAAAAGGGTACAATTTTATATACAAACCTCTGTGTTTTATCATAACACAATTCAATCACAACTTGGGGATATTCGAATTGTCTACACCGTAAACAAACCAAATCTGTCCACTTCCTCAAATACTTCTCCTTTGATCTCTCAAGAATTTATATACCTTAAATATATAATCAAATATCTACATAAGTTCAGTGATTTAACAAGTCAAACTAATTATTAAATTGGTGAAAATTATCCAAAAACGTTTGAACAATAATTCTGGACAGATTTACTGTTTTGAGTTGTGACTCAGTTTTGAAGATATATTCGGACAAACTAGACTCCATAAAAATTGTAGGTATATGTCTTACCGTTTCAGAACATCTTGAATCACCCCCAAATCAATTTTTTACAGAAAGTTATGCAAAAATTACTAACAGTAGTACAGGGAGTATTTCATAAACTAAAAATCTGGGCAGCACCTTCCCTGTACTTCATGATTATTTTTCAGGTACATACCAATAGAACTAGATTTTGGTTCCTTCATAAGAGTTGTAGATTTATGAATACCTTTCCAGAAAGTCCTAGATCAATTAAATCGGAGCTCTGTACGAAAAGATATGTATAAAATACTAGTATATATCTAGTATAAAAACGAGTTTAGAAACTTACCAAGAGGAACAACTTGATCTTCACCCAAAAACGAAAATTCTTGTTGATTTACTAGCAAATCCCTAATTTTTCAAGAAAAATCAGTGCTGTGGAGGGGAGAGAGAGATAGAGATCGTGAGATAGAGAGATAGAAAGAGAGAGATGGGAAGATAGAGAGATAGGAACATGGTCTTCCTTTTTTCTTTTCTTTTTCTTAAAGAATAAACCAAAATAAATAGGAATTTTTTCCATATATTGACCATTTTACATTTAAAAAGTACAAGTTAAAAATATTTCTTCGTTAGAAAAAAAAGCTCAATCAAGAATGCAAATATTATAAAAATTTTGGGGTGTTACAACTCTCTCCCCCTAAAAAAAAATTCGTCTCGAAATTTACCTTGTACTAGTCCCGGAACAAATGTGGATATTGAACTCACATATCCTCTTCTCACTCCCAATTAGCTTCTTCGCCTGAATGATTTCTCCAAAAAACCTTTACTAATGGGATTCTCTTCTTTCTAAGCACTTTTATCTCATGTGCTAAGATTTGGATTGGTTCTTCTTCATATGTCAAATCAGGACTAACCTCAATAGACTCAATAGGAAGAACATGAGATGGATCTGAGCGGTATTTTCGAAGCATAGAAACATGAAAGACATTGTGGATCTTACCTAGTTCAGGTGGCAAAGCTAGCTTATATGCAACAGGACCAATTCTCTCAAGTATTTCATAAGGTCCAATGAATCGAGGACTAAGTTTACCCTTTTTGCCAAATCTCACAATCTTCTTCCATGGAGAAACCTTTAAAAATACCTTATCGCCCACATGATGCTCAATTTCACGCCTTTTATGATCAGCATAGGACTTTTGTCTGTCTGAAGAAATTTTCAAATGATCCTTGATGATTCTTACCTTATCTTCAGTTTGTTGCACAATCTCAGGACCCACAAATTTTCTTTCACCAACCTCGTTCCAACAAAGTGGCGTTCTACATTTTCTCCATACAAATCTTCATAAGGAGGCATGCCTATACTTGATTGGTAGCTATTATTATAAGCAAATTCTATGAGGGCTAAGTGTTTGTCCCAACTACCCTTAAACTCAATAATGCAAGTTCGAAGCATATCCTCTAAGATTTATATTACCCTTTCAGACTGACCGTCTGTTTGTAGATAGAAAGCGGTACTAAAATTCAACCTGGAACCCAAAGCTTCTTGCAAGCTAGACCAAAATCTGGATGTAAACCTCGAATCTCTATCAAACACAATAAAAATAGGGATTCCATGCAGCTTCACAATCTCATTAATGTACAATTCTGCTAAACGTTCTAGTGAGTAGTCCATTCTGATTGCTAAGAAATGACCACTCTTAGTTAGTCTATCTACAATGACCCAAATTGCATCATGATTTCTTTGAGTGCGTGGAAGTCCAGAAACAAAGTCCATCGTTATCCTTTCCCATTTCCATTCAGGTATTGACAAAGGTTGCAGTAGACCAGCAGGGACTTGATGTTCAGCTTTTATTTGTTGACATACCAAGCATTTAGAAATGAACTCTGCAATGTCTTTCTTCATACCACTCCACCAATAGTGCTCCTTAATGGTCTGATACATTTTAGTACCTCCGGGATGCATTGCATAAGGTGAACTATGTGCTTCAATCAAGATCTTCTTTCTCAATTCACTATCATTAGGAACACACAACCTATTTTTATAAAATAAGATACCGTCTTTCCTTAATGAAAAATCTTATGCTCTTCCATTTTGGACTTCTTCAACCCGTTTCACAAGCTTCTCATCTAACTTCTGCACTTCTTGGACTTGCTCAAGTAAGACTGGCTTGACTTGCAAATTAGCAATGATAGAACCAGTAGAATTAAATGAAAGGCAAGCATTCATGGCTCTTAATTCAAGAAGCAAAGGCAAAGGACTTAGAGTTAGACTTGCAAGGGAATGGTGACTCAATGCATCTGCAACCACATTGGCTTTACCAGGATGATAATCAATCGTGAAATCATAATCTTTGATGAGTTCAAGCCATCTACGATGTCTCAAGTTTAATTCTTTTTGTGTACCTAAGTACTTCAAACTCTTGTGATCAATAAATATGTGACACTTCTCTCCGTACAAGTAATGCCTCCAAATTTTCAAGGCAAAAACAATAGCAGCAAGTTCAAGATCGTGAGTGGGATAATTCAACTCATGTGATTTCAACTTTGGAGAGGCATAAGCAATTACTTTCCCTTCTTGCATCAAAACACAACCCAAGCCATGATGAGATGCATCACTGTATACTACATAATTCTTCCCTTCAGCTGGCAAAGAAAGTATTGGAGCTTGTGTCAACAAGGATTTGAGATTTTCAAAGCTCTCTTGACACTTGGCATCCCATACAAACTTAGTATCTTTCCCTAAAAGTTTAGTCAAAGGAGAAGCTATAATAGAGAAGCCCTTTACAAACCTTCTGTAGTATCCTGCTAAAACCTAAGAAACTTAAGTTGGAGTTTTAGGGAGTTTCCAATCAACAATATCTTGAATCTTACTAGGATCAACCCTTACACCTTCAGCTGATACAATGTGCCCCAAAAAGCCACTTCATTCAGCCAAAATTCACATTTGGAAAGCTTCGCGTAGAGTTGTCTCTCTTTCAAAATTTGCATGACAATTCGGATATGCTTATCATGATCTTCTCTATTCTTGGAATAGACTAAAATGTCATCAATAAACACCACCACAAATTCATCGAGATAAGGCTTGAATACACGGTTCATTAGATCCATAAATGCAGCAGGAGCATTTGTCAAACCAAAGGGCATTACCAAAAATTCATAATGGCCATACCTGGTCCTATAAGCAATTTTAGGAATATCTTGCTCCCTCACGCGCAACTGGTAGTATCCAGACCTCAAGTAAATTTTTGAGAACAAGCTGGCACCCTTCAGTTGGTCAAACAAGTCATCGATTCTTGGCAGTGAGTATTTATTCTTGATTGTTACCTTGTTCAATTGCCGGTAATCAATGCAAAGCCTAAGAGTGCCATCTTTCTTTTTCACAAATAAAACAGGAGCTCCCCAAGGCGAAATACTGGGACGGATAAAACCTTTCTCAAGAAGTTCTTGCAATTGAGCCTTCAACTCTTTTAATTCAGCTGGAGCCATTCTATAAGGAGCGATAGAAATAGGAGTAGTTCCAGGGACAAGATCTATAGGAAATTCAATCTCCCTTTCTGGAGGCAACCCAGGAAGATCATCCGGAAATACATCAGGAAAGTCGCACACAGTTGGTATGCCCTTAAGACTTGGACTCCCCAATCGTGTATCGACTATATGAGCAAGGTAGGCATCACAACCTTGACAAATCATTTTCCTTGCCAAGACCGCAGAAATAATATTAGATGCCATTGATCTTTCTCCTTGAACTACCATATGTGAATATGCAGAAGTTCTAAATGTCACTTGCTTCAACCTCCAATCAACCAACGCATGGTACCTATGGAGCCAAACCATGCCAACAATAACATCATAGTCTTGGAAGGGCATTTCAAGCAAGTCGGCAAGGAAGACCAGATTTTTAATCATGAATGGACAATCTCGATAAATCCTATTAACAATAGCCTGATGACCTAATGGACTAGTGACCAGCACATCAAAGTCAAGTCTAACAGATTTAACCGTATCAGGAAATGCAAGTGATGAGCAAACATAAGAGTGAGAGGATCCAGGATCAAATAGTGTAACAACAGGTATGCCAAATAAGTGAAATTTACCAGCAACCACGTCCGAGCCATCCTGGTCATTCTTCTATCTCATAGCATAAACTCGTGCAGTAGCTCTTGACCCACTAGCTTGATTAGCTCCACTCGAACCTGCTGCTTGCATATCAAGGTCTAGCACTGCTATTAGCTTGAGAATGAATAGTCACAGGCTTTTGAACTGAGCCTTCTGTATATGCATAATAAAGAGGATAAGGATTAGGACAATCCTTCACCTTATGATCCATACTTCCACAATTAAAACAAGCACCAGAAGCTCGTCTGCATGCACCATAGTGATTCTTCCCGCAATTTGCACAAGTAGGTGTATGAGTTTTTCCTTGGCCATAACTTGGAGTACCAGCAGTAGAAAATTTTTACTTATTCTGCTTATGATGTGATGATTTATGTGTACTCTCGGTCCTGGAATAGTCAAACTTTCCCTTTTTGGATGAACCGCCATAATCTGAATTATCCTTCCTAAACTTGTTTTCTCTTCTATTAGCTTCTTCCTTGTCAATTCTTTCCCAAGTAAGTGCAGCTGAAATTAGCTTGTGAAAATCATCCAGTTGTAAGATTGCCACAGATTTTCAAATGCATGCATTCAAACCTTCTTCAAATCTTCTGCACTTGTCTCTTTCATCATCAATAATACCTCCAGCATAGCGAGAAAGCCTGAGAAAGCTTTGTTGATATTCTGCAATAGACATGCTCCCTTGTCTTAAATTCAAAAACTCCTTCTTCTTAGCATCACGATAGACATGGGGAACATATTTTGCACGAAATAATTTCACAAAGTCATCCCAACTCAGCACCGGAGGTTTTGCTTTTGCATTTGGAACACTTACCCACCAATCATAGGCATCTTTCTGTAAAAGAGAGGTAGCATACTTAAATTTGGCAGCATTAGTACACTCCAGTTGTTCAAAGACCCTCTCCATGCGCCCTAGCCATTGCTCAGTTACCGTGGGATCTGTAGTGCCTTTAAATTCAACTCTGCCCATTTTCCTCATCTTCTCAAAATTTATTTCACTAGGTTCTGACATTGTCCCAGCCAAGTGACGAAAGAACTCAGCCATCTGCTGGAATGGAGGATTCATAAATGGAGTACTATGACTCATTGCTCTTGGATTACTACCCACTTCATTTCCACTAACACGAGGATAATTTAGGTCAGGCAAGGATTCCTCATTTCCTCCCTGAAGGTGAGGCATGGCATTATTCTGGGCCTGACTTTCATCAACGGATTCAATAGCTCTATTCGAAGAAGAGGCCATATTAAAATTCCTATAAAATGTAAGATCACACTGCATTAGGGACATTTACATGATGCATATGCACACAGAATACAATAAATTAAATTAAATTAAACAAGTATGCAAAAATGTATAAACTCCAAGTCATTTTCAAGAAAGGAAATATCAACAAATACCAGGTAGTATCACAACAAAACAATTCCTAGAATCACAAACCGTGACTCTGATACCAAAACTTGCAACGACCCTTTTGGGAGGGTGATACTTAGGAAACAAATCTAATTTATTAATTATAAAATAGTATAAAAAGATATTAGTTTAGAAATATTCAGAATAATTTAGTAGCGGAAATAGGCCCATGCGAAAAGGTTCAAAGTGCAATATTTTTTTTCTTTTTGAAAATACACCATAATATTATTTAAATGAAATACAATGTCAAAAATATTAATATAAGGTGATATAACCCCTCTTGAATAATCAACAGATTTAAAGCAACTTCCTAACAAATATATACTTTCATTCAACATCACTACAAGTTTGTATTGTACATAAATTTCAAACTAACGGGTATATAAAAATGGAAACTAGTCTTCTCCTTTGTACATATTTACAAGACAAAGTTATTGACACACACACTAAAAACAGAAAAATAAGTTTTCAAATTTAAGTTACAAGATTTTTGGTATTAAAATTCAACGAGCCTCCAAATAACGTATATAATGTAACATATATATATATATATATATATATATATATGTATATAACAGGTACATTTTGTATATCATGTATATCATGTACATCATGTCCCAAAACTATGCAAAACCAAGGTGCATATGCAAATGTCATCTCTAAGGTCTCCAATAAGACTACTTCATTAAGGCCATTTTCAGATTTTATCCTGAACATTACCTACGATAGAAAACAACTATCGTTAAGCATAAAGCTTAGTGGTGTATAAACTATAGGCTTGGAGTCATTAAATTCTCCAATTCCCCTCTTCAGTAATAGTTAGCTCAATTTAACATAATTTAAATCAAGTGAACAAATATATCAAACATATCAATATCAAACTTTGAAGTATTTCCAAATACCAAAATACAATGTTCAAGAGTCAAGAAAGTGTATACTATCAATCTAAGAGAGTATACCAAAATATTCATTTTTCGCCCAATATGTACGTCATGCCATCACACTAAGCATAATCATATATCAAGATGGACCGAAGCCCCAAATCAAGTAGGGTCAAAACCCAATATACAAGAGAATCAAGAACCATATTAAAGATGGCTTCCTAGTTCGTACTTAATACGGACAAGTTCCATAATTTAAGACGAACTACAAATCCAAAGTCAAGATGGCAAAAGATCCGAATCAAGAGGCATGCCAAGATAAGTGACAAAGTCACTGCCACAAAAAGGACAAAGTCCCAACAAGAATGTAAAATGATCAAACAATCCGTACGAATGGGCGATTTTAGCAAATATCTTACAATACTTGATATACTACGAATATAACAATATAAATTGAAGACAAGAAAAATAAAATATCCAGTTATTTTCAAAATATTCCAACAAGCAAAAAGAGTATAAGTTTATACACAAACCTCGGTATTTTACCACAACACAATTCAATCACAACTTGGGGATGTTCGAATTGTCTACACCGTAAACAAACCAAATCTGTCCACTTCCTCAAATACTTCTCCTTTGATCTCTCAAGAATTTATATACCTTAAATACATAATCAAATATCTACATAAGTTTAGTGATTTAACAAGTAAATCTAATTATGAAATTGGTGAAAATTATCCTAAAACGTTTGAACAACAATTCTGGACAGATTCACTGTTCTGAGTTGTGACTCAATTTAAAGATATATTCGGACTAACTAGACTTTATAGTCTTCACAAAATTTGTAGGTCTATGTCTTACCATTTCAGAACATCTTGAATCACCCCCATATCAATTTTTACAGAATGTTATGCGAAAATTACTAACAGCAGTACAGTGAGTATTTCAAAAACTAAAAATCTGGGCAGCACCTTCCCTGCACTTCATGATCATTTTTCAGGTATATACCGACAGAAATAGATTTTGGTACCTTCATAAGAGTTGTAGATTTATAAAATACCTTTCCAGAAAGTCCTAGATCATATAAAGCAGAGCTCTGTACGAAAAGATATGTATAAACTACTAGTATATGTCTAGTATGAAAAAGAGTTTTGAAACTTACCAAGAGGAACAACTTGATCTTCACCCAAAAATAAAATTGCTTGTTGATTTCGTAGCAAATCCCTAATTTTTCAAGAAAAATCAGTGCTATGGAGGAGAGAGAGATAGAGATCGTGAGATAGAGAGATAGAGAGAGAGAGAGATGGGAAGATAGAGAGAGATAGGAAGATGGTCTTCCTTTTTTCTTTTTTTTTCTTAAAGAATAAACCAAAACAAATAGGGATTTTTTCCATATATTGACCATTTCACATTTAAAAAGTGCAAGTTAAAAATATTTCTTCGTTATAAAAAAAAAGGCCAATCAAGAATGCAAATATTATAAAAATTTCGGGGTGTTACAGCCGTTATCGTGATCGGTGCCGAGGGCTGCACGAGCATTTAAGGAACGATATTTGCAATCGGGCTTTGGGCGACGAGTTCGCGAGGGGGGACCAGCAGTTGTTGTAGGTGCTTAGCAGTAAAAGTGCTCTTGAAGAGCAGATTCGTTGGAAGGATGAGGATCTTGAGGCGGGAAAGGGAATCGCAGCTGAGTGTACTCACCTGCAGGGTAATCTGAGGGAGATGGAATTTGAGGCGGAGCAGAACCGGGTCAAAGCAGCGGAGGCGGCTGCGGAATGGAGTGGGAAACTCGCGGCGCTGGAAGGAGAGGTTGCTACCTTAAAATACCTAGAAAGGGGTGCCTCGTCAAGGGCTGGGGCGTTGGAGGCATCGATCCGCGTGCACGAGTCCCGGCTTGAGTCGGAGAGGGAGACAGCGGCCCTTAGAGAGGCGGGGCTCAAGGAACGGATTGGTGTTCTTGAGCAGGAGGCCCGAGTTATGTCAGACCGGATTGCGGCCTTGGAGGAAGAGAAACGGCGACTGCAGAACCAAGTTAGCCCGTCACATACTGATGTTTCCCACCAGGCTCATGAACTTTGGGTCTACACCGAAGCTCAATGCGACGTTTATAAGAACTTGTGGGAGGCAGGTATTGTGACCGAAGTCGTCTTCGAGGTGGTACGCCAGAAGGCTCGGAAGCTCGTGCCAACTGTGGTTATGATGTGGCGGCACCCGAGGCTGATGATGGCGCGAACGACGGTGATGATGGTGCCGAGTAAAAAAAAGATTTGTTATTATTTTTAATTTATTCCGTTCGTCGGTTGATGCTCGGTTGTTTCTTGTTGTTTTTCTTTATTTTTCTTTCTGGTGTTGGCCGGCCGGGGACGGGTGTAAGCGGGGAGGACACGCGCTCTTAACTTTGTAGATAAATGTACTCTCTTCTCCATCGTTTGACTCGTGCTTTACTTTATGCCTTCCATTCTTCTCCTTTTTATTTTTGAACGTGTTTGAAGAGATGACTTGCCCTTGAATTCGACCAAAGTTGACGTGTCAGTTTTGGACTGATAATGATTTTTGCTCTTTGACTCGATACGAACGGGAAGGGGCGGTCGTCTTGTAGTGATGGCGTTTGGCTTCTCTTCGCCCTAGCCCCAGTTCGGCTGAGGTCTAATCTGATAAATTTTGAGGGTGAAGGCACTTAGCCTGAGGCCCGGTTCGACTGAGGTCGAACCTTAATAGATTTTAAGGGCGAAGGCACTTAGCCTGAGGCCTGGTTCGAGTGAGGTCGAACCTAATAAATTTGATGGCGAAGGCACCTAGCCTGAGTCCTGGTTCGACTGAGGTCAAACCTGATGCATTTGATGGCGAAGGCACTTAGCCTAAGTCTCGGTTCGACTGAGGTCGAACCTGATGCATTCGATGGCGAAAGCGCTTAGCCTAAGTCCCAGTTTGACTGAGGTCGAGCCTAATAGATTTTGAGGGCGAAGGCACTTAGCCTGAGTCCCGGTCTGACTGTGGTCGAATATGATAAATTTTGAGGGCGAAGACACTTAGCCTGAGACCCGGTCCTGGCTTGAAATAGCCCTGTGCCGGTTTCCGGCCTGACACCACGTTAGGGGTGAGGGAAATGCTTCATGCTTCTATCCTGAGGGAGAAGAGGGGCTTCTTCTTCTTGCCTGGTTGTTTTTGGATCTTAGTTTCCTTTTGTGCACTCGAGTGTAATGTGCTCGATGTGCTTCCTTTGGTCTGTTTGAGTTGGATTGCTTCTTTTTTTTTATGTTCCTTTAGCTTCGATTCCAGGGAGAAACTATGTGATTTCGCTAGGAAATCCCCACAGACAGCACCAAATTGATTAAGCCGAAAATTATTGAATTCTTCCCGAGCAAATCAATCGAAATAATTCAAGGGATAAATCATAGCCAATCATAATTAATCACTGAATCAGGAGACAAATTGGAGATATATGAGTAATCAATTTGGGAGTGATATAAGCGAGGTTTTATTCATCATAGTAGCTTGACCTGCCTCTCTTTGAAGAGGTTCAGAATCTTACATTGATATAAACGAGATTTTATTCATCATAGTAGCTTGACCTGCCTCTCCTTGAAGAGGTTCAGGATCTTACAGTGATTTTGTTTATCGCCCCATTTATGGAGCATATCTTCCCATTTCTATGTGTTCATAGTTGTGTAGAAGAAGAAGCCCTCTTTGGAGGTTCTCTCTCGTAGTATTTATAGCTTCAAGCTTTGTGAGTTGGTCATGAGTTGGCGTCGTTTTTAGTTACGGAGACATCCTCCTGTTTCGAAAGGGCCGTGACCCCCTTGTTCATCTTAAGGACAGCTGACGTGAGTCAAAAATCAATAGCGTTGATCATTTACTATAAATTGGTTACGATGGGGTTGACCCCTTGGCCATCTCATGGTCGAATTTCTACTAATACAGTGATATCTTGGGAGGGTAATATGTTGGCAGACCTTATCTCTACTTTTAAGAGGTAAAAAGATTATTTCCGGTAAACCCTCGGCTCAAGAATACAAAAAATACAACAATAAAAACATCATTTTTTCTCCCCTCGAAACTCGTTTTTCCTTGGTCATTTCTTCTTCTACAAATTAGAGAAGGGTCGTCCCATGCCAAGAGTTATGGAAAGAGTGATGCCAGAGAAAATAAAAATGAATTCAAGCGCACCACATTTTTGCTTTCTAGAACTAGTATTAGTTTTATGGATCATTAATGTTATTTTTTAGTTATATGATTCTTTTCATAGAAAATCGTTAAATAAAACACACGAAATCATTGTATGATCATTTGTAACTGGTCACTGTTTGATTTTAAAAAAAGTGTAATTTTTGGCTCAAATAATTAAATTTATGTATTAAGAGGTTAAACCTAGTTAATAATAATATTTTTGGATGTGAGTTTCGAAGCGGAACTAATATTTGACAGATCCGGTAGGAATATAATAATGGTGTATAACAATTATTTCAAGCAATGTGAGTAATGATATAGCATTAAATAGCAACAAACGATAATAAATAGCATTTAAGTAAATAAAAGAAGTAATTCACCCAATAAAGAAGGAAGTAGGTGTATTCCTTAGGACAATGATGAACGACAAGCAAATCCTTGAATATTCGAAATATCCTTGAATCTGGTGGAAAGTATGGAATAACAAAGACAAGAATATTTGCAAAAAAGTTGTTGTTTGGGTAATAGTGAGAGAGAGAGAGAGAATCTTTTGTTAAAGTGTGTTCTTACAAATGAATATCATATGCCCTACATTATTAGCTTGTCTTCCTATATATATGAGACATATTTGTAAAAAACCTATACAGTACACATGGCAGAGAATATTCGCTACGATATTCCATTAAATATCTTATTTCCAGAACTAGCCGTTATAGCTTTGCCAATAGTGCTCGACCTCGACCCTTGCTAATATCTCGGCCTCGAATCTCGTTATTTCTCGGTCGATCTCAACTTATGACGGCTTGAAGACTCTTCCTTTTAACGTCATTTCGTCTTAAATATGTTAGGGCAGATTTTGACCTATACAGTTAGTCCCTCTGCTTATTGAGGCCGGCCTAAGGCGGGCTTGGATTCTGTTCGTCGTGGTCAAGATGATTGAATGAGTGGGTTAGGTTGCAACATTTGAGGCGATACGGCACCTTAGTATTTCATGAGCCACAATTTTTTTGGGGTTACATTGTTCCAAGATCATAGTTACGTCATGCATCATAATGATGCATTTTCCCGAGGAGTTGCATCGTTGCGTGTGCGGCTCTTGGATGGATATGCTGCTTCGATAGTGGTGCCAAGTAATGATGGCTTAATTTCTTGGTTCTGATGCCTGAGTGTTTTATAAATAAGGATTTGAAGGCACACCCTCAAGTTTTACAGATTTTTTATATTGAAGTTTTGTATCTCCTTCTTCTTCTTCCATTGTTGTTCCTTGTCATGACCCAAAATTAAACCATAGTCGTGATGGCGCCTATTGTGTTACAATGCAAGCCTACTTCTTAATATATTACTACTAAACCAATTAAAAGAAATTAATAAAACATTTCGACATTTAAACTTTTCATAAGCTAAATCAACTCTAAATATAATATAGAAAAATACAGAAATGAGCCCCAAGCATCGGGGTGTCACTAAGTCATGAGCGTCTAACACTATGAACTAAGATATTTAAATTGTCTAACTGTCCAAAGAAAAAATGACAAAAGGAGTAACAAGGTCCTGCGGACGCTAGCAGCTACCTTGCAGTCTCCAATTGAAGCCAGCCTGAACTCAATGATCGATGCGCTCTAACTCACCTTGATCTGCACATAAAGTGCAGGGTATAGTATGAGTACAACCATCTCAGCAGTAATAGAAATAACTAAGGAACTGAGTAGTAGTGACGAGCTAAGGAAAACAGTCTAATTATTTATTTTCATAATTTACAATAAACATGAATAAACAGGTAAATTCCACAAAAACCAACAAATACCACAAAGAAGTTAACAGGTAAATGCAGCAACAACAAAAGTAAATGTAGCCTCATAGCAATGTCACTCCATCACTCAGCACTCACACTCGCACCCAGCACTCCACACTCAACACTCTGCGCTCACTGGGGTGTGTACAAACTCCGGATGGTCTCCCAAAGCCTAAGCGCTAAGCACGGACAATTCACGTGCTGCCATATCAATACATGGATCCGCACGGTCCACTCACGTGCTATGCAGACAACTCACACGCTATAGTATTAATATCCTCATAACCAGGCCCTTGGCCTCACTCAATCATGTACCTCACTAGCCTCACCATCATCAATAAATAAGGGGACACAGCCCACATCAAGTATCACAGCATATTAGCAAATAATAGAGACTGAGGTAAATATGTACTGTAATTTCTATGACTGAGTACAAATAATGTGAGCATGAATAAAGCTTAAGCATGATCTCTAACATGAAGGTAGACAAGTTCAACAAGTAACTATAAAAACACATATAATGGCCATGAATCCCCACGGGACGAACCAAGTCTCAATTCCTAGAGGTATACACCCACACGCCCGTCACCTAGCGTGGACAAGGATGACGAGCTGGTGAAGGTCATTGAGAAGTGAAGTGTCCTAGAGGGGACATTGATAAATAAAGAGGAAGAGCTCGAGTTCAGTAGGGCCACGGAGGCTCAATGTGGCGACCTCCATACGTAGGTGGTCGAGTTACATAGTGATAGGTTACAAGTACCTTGGGCATAAGTACTTTACTTTATGTTTTGATGATCTAACAAACTTACCATCCAGAACCAGATACAGAACTTGTTACACATCTACAAGACCTTGAGATCACAAAGTTTCAGGTTGGGATCCAGCTTGGGGTATAACTCAACTCTTTAGAGAGGAAGGAATAGCTGAGGAAACAGGTCTCTACCAGTTCCTGAGGAGACTATATAAAGTCAACTCTCCAGTAGGAAAGTTACTGCCCGCACATGTTACTGCACAGCAACAGTGCAGCAGTCAATTTTCTATGAAAGGCTTTTTACTTACCTTGCTTACATCATTGTAAGTGATGTCACACACATATAAATACCATCAAGGAAGGTAAAATAACTCACTTCTTGAGAGAACCAGATAAAGGACCTAAAGCATACTTGGTACAATCATTCAAGTTAATCGACTCAAGATAATCTGGGCAGTGTGCTTTAGATTTAGAGGAACCAGATTAGGGACCTGATACCTTGGTGTTCCCTTGAAATAAGTATAAGTCAACAGTATAGCTGGAAAGCAACTGCAGAAAGTGATTGCCTGCAACAGTACAGTAGTCACTTCCCATTGAGAAGGGGTATGTACTAACCAAAATTGGACATACCCATTGTAAATTGACATCACTAAGGTGATGTCTTTTTTAATATAAACCTGGTTCAAGACACAAGCCATCCCCTTCCAAGACTTGTATAATCATAAACAAAAATTCTCTCTCAATTGTTTGCAACAACTTCTCTCAAGAATAAAGTTGTTTCAACCTCAAGGACCGGATCCAAGATTGAAGATGTCTTAAGTCATTTGGTTTGTTGAGTCTTTGTTATTTGTTCTTTAATTGTAACTCTTATCGTGCTTTCTTAGAAGTTGTTTTAGGAAACCCAAAATCACAAACCCTCCAAGTTTGTGTCTTGGCTAGAGTTAGTCGAGTTGTAAATTATCTATAATAAATTTATTACAAAGTGGCTTGTAATATGGTTATTACAAGTTAGAGTGTCAAAAGCCTTTGTAATTGTAGAGTGAAAAAGTGGCTTGTGGTGAGAGCATCACAATTTAGTAAAATAATTTGTAACTAGGGAGTCACAAAGTGGCTTGTGGTAAGAGTACCACAAGTAAGTTGAATTCTTTGTAATAGGGTCATTACAAAGTGGATTGTAATAGGGGTTTATAAGTTAGTGAAGTTAAAAGCCTACAAGTGTAGGTCGTGGTTTTTGTCCCCCTGAGTTGGGATTTTCCACGTAAAAATACTCTGTGTTCCTTACTTTCTGCCGAACTACTGTGGGAACAATTAGAGAACCCGATTCCCTATACTACTGGTTTTATAGTCTGTTGCTTACAATGGGAACTTATAGAGAATCCGGTTCTGTATATAGTGGGAACTTATCATGTGTATCATTTACATACTTATTCAGTAGTTAGCACTGTACCAAACTGATATAGGACTAGATCGCTATACAGTTTGACTCATTAGTATTTTCAAAGGAAACTCATAGAGAACCTGATTCTCTATACAGTCTAGTGGACGCTAAGTTTCTAACAATTGGTATCAGAGCGGGTTCTATCTAAAAGGTTAACTCCTAGAAAGGATCTACATGGCTGCTCCACCAAATCATGAGGAAATCCAATCTACGTACAAACCACCAAATTTCAATGGTCAATACTATGGTTTGTGGAAAACAAGAATGCATGATTTCATTATAGCTAAGGACTCAAAGCTGTGGGATGTAAAATGTGATGGACCTTTTATTCACATGAAAACTGTTGGTGAAGGAACAGTTATAGTCCCAAAAACAAGAAAAGAGTACAATGATGTAGAAAGGCTATTGAGAAGAATTTTAGGGCAAAGAAGATTCTTGTTTGTGGCATCATACAAGATGAGTACAATCGTATTTCATCTTGTCAGTCTGCTAAGGAGATTTGGGAAGCTCTTCAAACTACCCATGAGGGAACTACTCAGGTTAAGCAGTCCAAAATTGATATGTTTACTACTAAGTATGAGCTTTTTAAGATGAAAGAGGATGAGTCAATTCAATATATTCACACAAGTTTCACCTCCATTATCAATGAGCTTCGCTCCCTTGGTGAAGTCATCCCAAGAAACATGCTAGTCCGAAAAATACTCAGTGTTTTACCAGGTTCTTGGGAAAGTAAAGTAAATGCTATCACCGAAGCCAAGGTTTTGTAGACGCTGAACATTGATGAAATCATTGGAAATCTCAAAATTTATGAGATGAAGAGAAAGAAGGATCTTGAAAGAAGAGATCCCAAGAAGGATAAGAACCGGGTTCTCAAGGCTGCCAACAAAGACTCAAGTATTGATGAACTCGACATGGAGTATCTCACTCAAAGATTCCAAAAGATGATTCGAAAAAATGGTGGGATACTAAAGATAAGAAGTTCTAGCAAAAATTTCAAAGAAAATGATTGTTGCTATAGGTGTGGAAAGTCTGGACACTTCATTAAAGACTATTCTCTACATAAGCAGGATCATTACAAAACCTGCACTGAAAAGGACACTAAAAGGAACCAGGTCCCTGAAACAAAAAAGTTCAAAAAAAGAGATGTTGCTAACAACATATTGAAGCAACCCCTGGTTGATTGGGGAAATTCCTCTAGTGAATCTGAAGGTGAAAATATGATGGTTACTGACAACAGATCTTCAGAATATGAGTCAATATTTGCACTCATGGACAAATATAATGATGATGAGGACAAGGAGGAAGATGAGGTAAGTTTTCTTGATGTTCAGAGAAATAATATATTCTAAGAAAAAATTGATGTCCTTAGCAAATATGTTGATTGATGCGTATCACAGCCTCATTAATGAGAAGAATTCTTCAATAGAAGAAATTGGTGGCGTTGAACAAGAGAAGGATTATATGGGAGTTTCCATTGTAGACTTAGAGGAAACCATTGAGAGTATGAATAAAGAAAAAGAGGTTTTAACTGAGAGAAATGTTAAAATTGAGCATGAGAGAGATGACCTATTGGTGGTAGTTGTAAACTTGAAGAAAACAATTGGGGAACTTAAAATGAAAAGTAGGCCTGAGAATTCTCAAAAGGGAAAGGAAGTTGCAAGTGAGGCACACATTAAGCTTGAAAGTGAGTTAAATGCAGTGAAGTCTAGTATGTGTGCTGAGCTTGAGAGAAACAAACAATTTCAGGAAGAGTGAAAAGTGATCTTGAAAAATCACTTAAGTGGACCTAGTCCTCTGATGCTATCACTATCTTGTACACAAACAATGGGGGAAACAGGCAGGGAATTGGGTTCCAAAGGGAAAAGACTCCTTACAACCCTTATAGAAAGTACGTTACTGTACCTGACAATTGGCTTTGCACCCACTGTGGCAACACTGTGCACTTTAAAGAAAATTGTAAGGTCAAAATTCAGTCGTTGCAGAAAAATAAGGTTTTTGCTGAAAAAGTAACTGTTGTTATGGAACCTGGTCCTTCACATAAAAAAACGTATAATGCCTGTTTGGACCAAAAGAGCCCCCATTCACCCTTTTTCTCATTGAAAGGACTCCTGTAAAGTTAAAATTCAGTCATTGCAGAACAATAAAGTTTTTTTAAAAGAGGCATATTGATGAGGAACTCGATTCCCAGAAAAGAAAATATGTGTTGCATGCATGGGCAAAAAGAAGTCTGATCCACCCATTCTATCATTACAAGAGACCCAAACTCGTTTGGGTTCCTAAGTCTAACTCATGATTTTATTGTGCAGGGAACAGTGAAAGGGAGCAGCCTACAATGTTACATGGATAACGGGTGCTCAAAGCATATGACTGGAAGTACAAATGATCTCATTTCACTTAAGGCCCTGCAAGGAGAGAGTGTACCCTTTGGAAATAGCTAAAAGGGGTACACTCTAGGAGTAGGAAGGATTGGGAAGTCACTCACTCACTCACCTAAAAGCGTGTACTATGTCAAAGGCCTGAAGTAAAGTCGCTTGAGTGTTTCTCAGATATGTGACAAGGGAAATAAAGTGGAATTCTTGTCCAAGATATGCACGGTCACAAATCTTGTGACTAGTGAGGTGGTGATTGTAGCCAAAAGATACAAGAATGTCTACACTGCTGATTTTAAGTCCCGGCATGGTGGTGATCTAACATGCCTAAGTGTCATTAATGATGATGCTAAATTATGGTGCAGATGACTGGGCATGTGCGTTTCTACTTGTTAAACAAGTTAGTTATGGAGGACCTAGTTCATGGGCTGAAGCATTCAACAATGCTTGCTACTTGATTAACAAATGCATGATCAGGTCCCCCCTCAAGAAGTCTCTCTATGAACTGCTCAATAGAAGAAAAGACAAGTTGACCTACTCGAGAGCCTTTGGATGCAAATGTTTTGTTCTCACCAATGATGGAAAAGGAGTCACAAAACCAAGCAAATAAAGATGGAGAATTCACAACTGTTCCTGGTAAATATATAGATATTGCAAATGGAAATACTGATTTGATATGTCACATCAAGCAGAGTGATGAAGGAGATGCAGTAGAATCTCCAAAATGGCACGGAGGACCTGGTCCCTCGATGATTGGCTATGTTAAGAAGTAAAGGTACAATGCTAAAAAGTGTTTTTCGGCAACATCTAACTCAAATCTATATTGTTACAGGTATACACAGATGGCAGTTTCAAGACAAAAACAAGTAAGAGTGACATTGCACTTCTAGGAGTCTTTGCTCAAAAAATTTAAAAAACCGTCAAGGAACCTCGTTCCTGTGACTTAGGTTAGTAGTCTCTCCAATACTTATATGCCTTTTTAAGCTGCTGAAGTGTCATGTCATTTATTTATTTATGTCGTTATACTGCCTCTCCTCCTAACTTTTGAAGTCCAAAATGTTAAACCTTTTCTGAACTGACTCGTTGCCCCAAAAAGGAACTTCTCTATCTTACACCAAAATAAAACTGATTCTTTTCTTCAAAACCAAAATCAACCTTGTCTCAAAATAATCCTTCTTTCCAAATATTCCAGAAGTGAACCCATCTCTCACTTTTCAAAAACCTAACTCCATCAGAATCAAAACCCCAAGAATTCTTTGGTAGTTTTTTATGGAAGTTTAACTGAAAGAGAACAAGGTAGATCTAATATTCTAGAGCGTGAGGCTAAAATCATTGCTGGGTTTGTAAAAGCCTTTAAGGATGGAGGAATTGATAAATGTGTTGAAAAAGAGGGGAACTAAATAAGGGACCCAGTCCCTAAATCCTTCTTAGGATGATAATTCTAATGATGATCTTTCTCTATTGAATTCTGTGTCTACACAAACTTTCGATCCAGTAAAAATGTTTGAGAAAAGCAAGCTGATTGATGATGAAATGGTGTAACCTGCTGATTTGGTGATTGTGGAAGAGAGGATGAAGTGGAAGAATCTATATATATATATATATATATATATATATATATATAGTGATGACCCGGCCCGTCGTCACATGAGTTACCGCCCCGTTTTCCCCATATTATGTCCCTTTATGATTTAATATCGGTATTAGAGTTGATCGGGTGTAATCGAGTTGGTTTTAGTTGAGAATGAGGCACATAGCCTCTTAGAAGGAATCTTGTTTTAGAAAAGTCAACCGGAAGTTGACTATGTGGTTAGAGGGCTCGGATGTGAATTCTGGTGATTCGGTTACTTCGGGGGATGATTTGTGACTTAGGAGAGCGATCAGAATTGAATTTGGAGGTCCGGTGTAAAATTAGGCTTGAATTGGCGAAGTTTGAATTTTGGCAGATTCCGGTTGATAGGTGAGATTTTGATCCGAGGGTCGGGATGGAATTTCGAGAGTTGCAGTAGCTTCGTTAGGTGTTTTTGGATATGTCTGCAAATTTTCAGGTCATTCTGACGTCGTTTGGTCGGATTTTTGATCGAATGTGAGTTTCGAAAGTTTAAAGAAAATTTAAGCTTGAATCTGTGGTAATTTGATGATTCTTGTGTTGTTGTATGCGTTTTTATGATTGGAACAAGTTCCTATGATGTTTCGGGGTATGTTGGTGTTTTTGGGTGAGGTCCCGGGGGCCTCGGGGTGATTTCGGATGGTTAAACGGAAGGTTTTTGGACTTAGGAAGTTGCAGAAATTGCAGTCAGCTGTTGCAGAACTTTTGTTCTATGCGATCGCATAGGGGCATTGCGATCACATAGAGTGTCTTTGAGGGGCTGTTTGGTTGAGCAGTGCGATCGCATAGGGGAGGCTGCGATCTCACAATGTTAATTGGACTTGGGGTCCTTATGGTGCAATGTGCTATGCGAACGCGGGGTCCTGAGTGCGAACGCATAAGGGTAATTTTGGAGGTTGGATTTTTGTGCTATGCGATCGCAATAGTGGTGATGCAATCTCATAGAGTAAATCATTCGGCGACAGAAGGCTTTTTAATGATATTTCATCCGCGACCTATCTCATTTTTCTGCCATTTTTACACCACCTTGAGAGCTTGTTGATATATTTTGAAGGGGATTTCGACGGGAAGTGATTAGAGGTAAGTCTTGTGGCCTAGAAACATCATTTAATTGAAGAATCATCCATTAATTCTCTGAAATTGGGTAAAAATTGAAGAAATTAGGGCTTGGTTTTTTCTAAGTAAATTTGGAATTTGAAGGGGCATTTGAACTCCGATTTTGATGAAATTTATATGTACAGACTTGTGGCGAGACGCGGATTCCGAAAATGTGAATTTCGTAATTTTTCGAGAAGCGGTCCCGGGGCTCGGGTTTTGCCAACTTCGTATTTTTGGGTGTTTCTCGAGTTCTTTCAATTGGGTTATGTCCCATTAGCTTATTATAACCTATTTCTTGTGGTTTTGATCAGATTCTACACTCGAGGAGATCGATTTGCGAGGAAAGCGCAAGGCGAGCAAGGATTTTGGCCGGTTTGAGGTGAGTAATGATTATGAATGATATACTGAGGGTTTGAAACCGCATTTGCACTATACGATGCTATGTTGAGATGAAACACGCGTTGTGTAATGAGTGTGGTGATATTACTACTGGGAATTCGGACTTGGTCCTTACCGATTGATGGCTTACTGTACTTTTGACTGAGACCGAGCTAATATCCATGTATTTTGGGCTAGTTGCCATGTTTGGGGCCTTGTGCCGATCTGTAGAACCCTTAGGGGAGCCTATTGAGCTAATTAACCTCACTTTACCTATTGAACACATATTCTCAGTCATGTCCTAAACTGTAAAAAAAACATAATATGAACCGGTATTAGCAAATTGCACTCTAAATAAGAAATACTTAGGGTTGAATACCCTGTCTTAGCTGAGTGGGCCCGAGAGGCCAAGTCTATATTGACTGAGAGGGGTCAAGGACCCCATAGTGAGGGTATTTGATATATACCGGATCGGGCTGCACGCCGCAGTAGTATAGTATATATATATGGATCGGACTGCACGCCGCAGTAGTATATTATATATAGATCGGACTTCACGCCGCAGTGATATATTATGTGGATCGGACTGCACGCCGCAGTATTATAGCGCTTGGGCTGAAGGAGCCCCTCCGGAGTCTGCACACACCCCTAGTGAGCGCAGTCGACTATTACTATTGGATCGGGTTGCGCGCCGCAGCATTATATATATTATATCGGATCGGGCTGCACGCCGCAGCAGTGTTAGTAAGGATCAGGCTGCGCGCCGCAGCAGTGTTGGTAAATTGTTGGGCTGTAGGAGATTATTATCAGATTTTTCCTGTTTAGCAAATGTTACTGGCCTACTGTTATTTATAGAACTGTGTAGTGTTCTTACAGGATTCCTTTCTTTCAGTTGTTATTTATTGCTATTACTCACTGA
>MDKF010458460.1:0-13490 GCA_026770625.1 Nicotiana glauca | reverse complement strand
ACAACAAACTAAAAAATTATTTTATTTTGAATTTTTTGGGAGTAATTCTCATAGGGCAAAAATTACGTGCTTACACTGATAAGTGCCTCTAGAAAGTTAAAACCATACTTTCAATGTCACCCCATATGCGTGT
The DNA here is from genome assembly GCA_026770625.1 of Nicotiana glauca. Classification (NCBI taxonomy): domain Eukaryota; kingdom Viridiplantae; phylum Streptophyta; class Magnoliopsida; order Solanales; family Solanaceae; genus Nicotiana; species Nicotiana glauca. Next base: position 13,357 of record MDKF010458460.1, on the reverse strand, counting down.
TAACCACTTATCCACTTCATAATATTTTGCACAAGCCCAAACTATCGGGCCAATTGGCCAATGGGCCATCAAACTCAGTGGGCACGATATCGAGTACCAACCCCGAACGGCCATCAAGTCTCAAAGTTTGGCAGACTTCGTGGCCGATGTGACGCTAACCCTCATATCTAGAACTTTTGTTAAAATTAGGCACATCAGCAGGGGTATTGACCCTTTTCATTGATGGTGCTTCAAATGTGAAGGGGTCTGGGATAGGCATCATTTTGAAGCCGCCCATGGGTAGCACTATTAGGAAGTCTATCAAAACTTCTAGGTTGACTAACAATGAGGTTGAGTACGAGGCGTTATTATAGGTCTCGAGCTAGCTAAAAGCTTGGGAGCAAAAGTTACTGAGGCTAAGTGTGAATCCTTACTGGTGGTGAACGAAGTAAGCAAAACCGTCGAAGTTCGAGAGGATATAATGCAAAGGTATTTAGACAAGTTGCAGGTAACTTTGCACAATTTCAAGGAATGGACTTTACAGCATGTACCTTGAGAAAAAAATAGTGAGGCTGATGGTTTACAAAATTGGGGTAATCGATCGAGGAAGACAAGATCAGTTCGGGGACTGTCGTTTAACTCTCGAGATCTGTGATCGAGGAAAGTTATGCTGAGATAAACTCTACAAGCTTGACCTGGGATTGGAGGAATAAATATTTTGAATACTTGAAGAACGGAAAGCTCCCATCAGAACCTAAAGAGTTGAGGGCCCTACGAACCAAAGTCGTTCGATTCACATTGGATGAAGATGTAAAATTATATAGAAGGACATTCGATAGACCATTGGCAGTATGTTAAGGACCAGGAGACACCGATTATGTTCTACTAGAGGTCCATGAAGGCACTTGTGGGAACCACTCCTGCACTGAATCGTTGATTCACAAAATTATTAGAGCGGGATACTAATGGGATAGTATGAAAAAAGACACCAAGGAGTTTGTTCGAAAGTGTGATAAATGTCAAAGGTTTTTCACCGATGATCCATCAACCCGGAGAACAACTTCATTCAGTCCTATCCCCATGGCCATTCATGAAGTGGGGGATGGATGTTGTCAGCCCTCTGCCAACGGCCGTAGGTAAAGCTAAGTTCATTTTATTTATGACTGACTACTTATCTAAATGGATTGAAGCACGGGTATACGTGAAAGTGAGAGAGAAAGAGGTAATAGACTTCATCTGAGATCACATCGTATGTTGATATGGGATACCGACCGAAATAATGTGTGATAAAGGAAAACAATTTATCGGCTGCAAGGTAACGATATAATAGTGGGAACGGACCGGCCGAATCGAATAACAAGACTATCATCCAAAACTTGAAGAAAAGGCTGAACGACGCTAAGGGGAAGTGGAGAGAAATTTTACCTGAAGTTCTTTAGGCATATCGAACAACATCAAAGTCCAATACAAGAGCAACCCCGTTCTCCTTAGTATACGGCTCTGAGGGCTTGATTCCGATCGAAGTCGGGGAACCTAGCATTAGATTTTGACATGCATCGGAAGAATCAAATCACGAGGCTATGAGTACTTGCCTTGAAATATTGGATAAAAATGAGAAATTGCACTCGTTCGGATGGTCGCGCAAAAGCAAAGGATCAAGAGATATTATAATAGAAGAACCAACCTTTGCCACTTCGGAATCTGGGACTTCGTTCTAAGGAAAGTCACACTCAATACTCGAGACCCGAACGAAGGGAAACTAGGCCCAAACTGGGAAGGACCATATCGGGTCCTTGGTGTTATCGGAAAGGGATCTTACAAACATGGCACAATGGAGGGCGAACAATTGCCAAATAATTTGAATATATCACTCCTTAAATGGTATTATTGCTGAGGTTGAATTTCTTCCTTTCCATTTGTATTTGATACTAACTTATTGGAGGTGTTCGATCGAAGATGCCAAGAAACTCCTCATCATGAGGACCTTAAGTTTTAAAGCACGCGTTTCACTCTTTTTCCCTTAGATCGGTTTTTATCCAAAATAGTTTTTTCCGGCAAGGTTTTTAACGAGGCAACAATTACTTGCTACCTAAGGAAAATTCAATAGTATCCAAGGCTTCTTCGCAATCAACCTCGAATATTGGGGGGAATCACCCGCGGATGTTATATTTTCGATGAAAATACTTCATGTCAAAAGGTCTAGATAGGGAAATATTGTAACGGGCCAAACGGTCGAATAAACCGTGTCCATATAGATTACTTATGTACACATGTATAAATTATTTCAAGAAGCATTCTTTCCAGATTAAACATCTTTTGTCTCAAAAAACACTTTCTACCATATGAGCTCCATACTTATGATTTTGTGAGAAATGGCTCAAGGGCCACACACAAATATAGCTCTAACACTCAGGGCCTGTCATAGATGATCGACATATTCGAATTATCTAAACTCGTATTCATAAGACCTCAAAGAGGCACCCCTCGATCTATAGGCCAAGGCCATCATTCTCGGGGACTAACACTTCTAAAAAGTTTGAAGTGTTATTGGGGAATAAGCCCAAGAGGCATACCCAAAGTCTACAGCCAAATTAATACGGCTTGGAGACGTTGGAATCCCGCAATCAAAATAGGCCTTCGAATTCTTTGGAAAACCGATTAAAAAAGGCTACCCTCGGTAAATAATAAAAAGGGTTTCAATAAATTCAGCCCTCAAAAAACCTTAAGAGGTCAAATTATCTTAAGACAAACGTGCTAAGGCATAAAAACAGAGGGGTTTCAATCGACATCGAACCCTCAAAAAACCCAATTAGTAAAAAATACATACTAAAGCATAAAGAAATTTTGACTAAGTATTTTAAGACGAAAAAGGGAATAAATCCATCTTTTAGAGGCCATATTGGCCCAATCTGAAGAGCCTAAGGGCCAATACACTTAGAGTTCGAGATCTTGTTCTCACTCCATCTGAACCCAAATAAAAAATGACTTGACTATGGCTCGGGGACTCACCATTATCCGACACAAACCCTAAAAGTCCTATGCCTCAAGCTCGAACCTTATTCGAAATCGACCGTGAAGACTTCGAGGAAGCCACCCAAAACCAAAGTCTCGAACACAACATTCAAAGCATAAGATTGTGCTAAAAATTTACAAAGCAAGAAATATGATCAAAGACAAAATTTGAGAAGACATTCAAAAGGGAAAGTTTCTTTATAGATATATACGTATAAAGGATCGACGGGTTTATTGCAAAAATAAAAGGAAAAATAAAATCTTAACTATGCTCGGGGCTGGTTCCTTTCTCGGGGGAATCTTCTCTTTAGGGTCCCTCGTCTTTATCGGACCCGCCTTGGTTGTCTTCATTATCATCATCATCATCATCATCGGAGGATACAAGCAACTTGGTATTAACTTCAAGCTCCTTAGCTTGAGCTATATCTTTAGAGTAGTCATAACCTCGAGCGTAGATTTCCTCGAGGGTCTCCCTCCGGGAGTGGCACTTCGCCAAGTCATTGCTCCATAGCTCTCGATCGGAAGCCTCCCTTAGCTGCATTTGAGTAGCCTCAGCATCGTCTAGGTACACGGCTATGGACTTGTCAGCCGCTATCTTCATCTTCTCGGCCTCCGCCTTGGCCTTAGCAAGCTCGGCTTCAAGTTCCTCGACCCTATTGGCATGGGTTGAGTTTTTCTCTTTAACGCCTCGATGTTGGACCTCAGTCGATGATAGTTTGACTAAGGCAGCCTATTTCTCAGCAGCAATACATATATGTTCTCCTTCCACCGACCACAGTCAGCTTTGATTTGATCGACTTCCCCTCAGAGCAGCTCGATCCTTTCCAACTTTTGCTGCAACTGAGATATTAAAGTCTTAGCCTCCACAGTTGGGTTGAGAACGTACTATCTTAAAATGATAGTTACCTGCTCGTATAGCTTCACCTCTTCCTTACGAGCCTAGGCCAATTCTGCTCGAAGGTCCTTGAGCTCCTCTTCCTTTTGACCGCAAAGGAGCTTCAAAGCATTCCTCTCCTCTGAGGTCTTCTGTAGCTCGCCCTCGCATTGGCTCAGGTCGGCCCTAAACTTGGTGAAAGACCACACAAAAAGAAAGATATAAGATAGGATAAGGGGTGAGGAAGGAAAAGAAAATTTTAACAATGGGAATTAGCACTTACTCGAGATAAAATTCGTTGGGTCATCGCACTTGGAGACCTCAGTCAGCTTCATTTATCAAACCACCAGCGCCGAGTCATCGCCCTTATCTTCATCTTCTTCTTCTCCCAGCTGGCAAGCCGACTCTATGGTCATAGTGATAAGATTTCTACTGCATCTTCAAATTGGAGCCCTAGTAGGTTAGGGATCCTCGGACTCCGAGGCCATCTTCCTCTTATTATCTTTCCCCAACTTCGGGGCGGGGGACTCAATATCTTCCCCGGGCGGGGCCACCCTCATTTTAGCGACATCTCCATTACCTGCATAAAAGGAAGTAAAGTATAAATAAAGAGAAATAGGGGGGGGGGGGGAATCGAAAGATTATAAAATAAACTTACCATGATGTTTTTGGCTTCCCATCTGCCCTTTGCCAAGTCATGCCAGCAGCGCTCGACATGGGAGGAAGTCGCGGCCAACTTGTGAACCTAGTCTCCGAGGTCAGTGACCACGTGAGGCATCCAAGAAACTGTTGCGAAATAGATGAAGGCATTACATAAAGAAAAATATGGAATACGAAGACTAATGGATGAAAATATCACTTACGTTTTGGGTTCCACTTCTCTAGGAACGGCAATTTCCACTCTGGGATGAGGCCGCAGGTCCGAACCCGCACTAACCGACTCATCCAACCCTGATCGTTGTCCTCACCGTTGCTCACAAAAAAGGCCTTCTCTCTCGGTGTTGGAGCTTGATCAACCATCAGAAAAGCCGAGGTTGATATAACCGGATTAGGTGGTTGAGGGTGAAATCTAGCCCCTTGGCCTTGCTGGAAAAGAAGCAAAGCATGATCACTATGCGCCAAAATGAGGGGTGAAACTGGCCGAGGGTGACCTGGTACCTCTTGCAAAAATCAATAATAACTGGATCGATAGGACCCAATGTGAAGGGGTAAGTATAGACATTTAGGAACCCCTCCATGTGAGTGTTAATGCTCTCTTCGGGATCAGGTATCTGTACCACGACCTCAGCCGCCCATCCACAATCTCTCTTCACAGCATCGAGATGTTTCACAATTATCGAGCAAATATATCTCGACACATGCTCACATCTGCCTGGGATCGATGAAGGGTTCTCGACTTTGAAGTCAGACTTTAGGATGAGAGGGCTGAGAACATACTCGTGAGGGAGCGGTTCCACCGACATTTTATCACCGGCCGACTAGGAAGAAGAAGAAGCTTTCTCATTTTGTGGGACGGTCTTGGAGGTTTTCGCCATTGATTTAGATAGAAGGAAGCGGAATGAGATGAAAATTAGTGTTTTGGTACTAACATAATTGACTCAACGGGTGGTTAAAGAGAAGAGATGGAGAGAGGAAGAGACTTAGAAAGCTTGGTGAAGGTGGAAGTAATGTTTTTGATTCAACTAGGAAGCCAGTATTTATAGGCTCGCGACGATGGTTTGGTGGTGCTAGTGGCCGACCCTCACTGACAAGCACTAATGGTTTGGGGATCTGTACCGACGGGATATTTCGGTCAACTCGACCGCTTACGTCATGAGGATGATATCATTCTCGGGGTCTCCAAAAAATCGAGGCTCAAGTCGTTTCTTATCATTTTATTTTATGAAACGAGGGGACTATCTATATACGGTGGAAATCGGGGCTACCCAATTTTGTCCTTTGATGGAAAAAGTGATACCACGTCAGAAGGCCAGGACGTCGAGCTCGGGGTCGAAGTTCCTTTCTAAGATCGAGGTCGATATCACTTACCGAGGTAAGAAGAAGGCATACTTCGAGATGATGCCGGTATAATTCAGTAACGGAAAGAGCAAGATATCGGCAACTGACCAAAGATCATGGCGTAAATTTCGGAATGGATTTGTCCTCGGCGGTTAATCAGTTGTCAAATATGATTTCCTACTATAATTTGAAGTGTACCTTATTTAGGACTCCCCTATTATATAAAAGGGGATCCCATCCATTTGTAATGATCATTGTTGTGTGCTAAGAAAATACACATTCATTACTTTCCTACTATTCCACTTACTGTTCATCAGAGTCGCTTTATTATTTTCTATTCCTATTATCATACCTCGAGACTACCATAAGTCAAGGTCGAGATTGGGCTTGCATACATGTTTGATTTATTTTGTTCTCTAATTTATCTATTTAATTCCTTATTTATCAAATGGTGTTGGATTAAATCACATATCCTTAAAACCACAATATAAGTTTAATTGTTACTTCAATTTTAGGGTAAGCCGTAAACTACAATGTATTAATGTAACACTAAATGAGCGAAAGAAAATTAGGTTAACCATTATGTTTAATTCCCCAGAGATGAGCGGAGGTCAAGGACCACTAACCCCCTTTATAATGTGTTCCCAAAAGGTTTGCTAGCACTTCAGAGTTCGTAAGTGTCTCAAGGAACCCAAGCAATTCTTGTGCCTGGAGGGATCTCGTTTGATGAAGTCAACGTCACAGTGAATATTAGTAACCATTAACCCCAGTTCCTCTATGGGGAATATGAACACAAGAGGTGTCGCTAACTAACAAACTATACTAACAGATTATCATGCCTACACCAAAGTCATCATAAATTGCAAGTTTCCAGTTCTATGTCTTAAGGGTTGTAGAGTAATGTCTTAAATGCACCAAACAGATCGCATGAGCATTTAGATCTTCTTGGAGTCAAGTTTGAAATCATGGCAGGTTTACTTATGAGAATCATACATGCATACAAGGTACCAGCCGACTCCAGTAAACTAAGACAGACATGCAATACTCATCCATTCTATATCCTAGTCAGGCAATAGATTTCCAGATGATTTTGGTCAAACATGGCAATCATATAAACTTATTAGCACCAATGGTCTTGTTCAAGATTTATTTAGATCCCAGAACATGTATAGCAAAGGGGATGTCCTTATACTTCATCCTGAAGGAAACAACAGAGGCATGCTCATCTACTTACTGCTTCACAAATATAGAATCAATTATAGCAACTTATTAGTCATTTAGCATAACTAAGACTCACATGGTAGGAGGAAATCGGGGAGGTAGAATTCTTACGTCTAGTAATGAAAAAGTTCATATCTCAGCACAAAAGGTCATATGTGCTTGACTCTAACAAGCTCCAGCATTTTTAGGACCTAAGTGTTTGTCAAGGCAAAGGTTCTTCTTTAACATAGTCATTTATCAACTCCAAGTCTGATTCACATTGTCAGTAGCAAACCTATATTCATAGTTTCTAGAAAACGTTTGTCTATACCATGAATTCATATAAGTCTTAAGCATAAAAGAGGATAATATTCTGCAGTCATGGTTTAAAACAGCAGGGGAGTAAGAATAAATCATTGCATGCTTCACATTGGTTCACACAATGACTCATGGCATACATGTTTGCCTATATGCTTCTTCTAATAACTCAAACAAATTAGAGCATCACATATTACACTCACTTCATCTTTCACATGCACAGACTTACTAGAACAAGTGTTAAAGACCTCAGAATCGAGAGAATAAAACTCCACCAAGCAGGAAGTAACTGACAGCATGTTGTTGTGTGAAGATCAATAAGACATACCATCCCCTAAGGCATGATATTTACATAAATTTTTAAGGACAAAATCCATAGGCAAAAAATTGCTGTTGACCAAATCCTAAACTTTAACAGAGAGCCCTTTTAAACATCTTAAGGCAGACATGGTATTAAAACATAGGGCATAACACGATCAGACATAGCTCTCTTAAGGTAATATCAACATGCATCTTATTTAGGGCATGAGGTCTACAATGATATTTAAGGACAACATCTATGAACATATAACTGACATTACTCTAATCTTTAAACTTAACAAATAATTCCTCATGCAGTCATAGAACGAACATTAGAACATAACATGATCAGAAACACTTTCACAAGGCATGCATTAATTTAGGGTATTAAAGTTACTAGGCATGCTGAGAAAAGAAACGAGAGAAAGTGAAGGAGGCTGCTGACCTTCTATCGAGCAGCAAACTGGGGAGGCAAGATGTTTACTGGTTTATGCAGGGGAATTCCACGCGGCCACTAGATCTTTGAGATCCCCACGTGGGTGACCGAAGGAATTATGGTGAATGCTTCTAAGATCTCTGTTGATCTTCGGAGATGTGATGGAGGGTGAGGGAGAGAGGAGAGGTGACATGAGACGAGTGCTGATGGGGGAAATGAGGAGAGAGGAGGGCGACCCATGGCGGATGTAAGGCCCCGAAAAATTTCGCTAAGTAATTTAAGATTTCGTGGTGCCAGGTAGGCTAACTATATTATTTATGTGCTAATTAGTATGATGGATGTCAATTGGATATGATAATAAGTGTATAAGTCATGCAATAAGTAATTTGGGATCTATGGAGAAGCCTAAGTCTAAGTAAAGTTGGAAAATTACATAATAGGCTAAAATTCCAAGTGAGTACGCAAAAGTCCAAACTTTGGACGAGCATATCTACATATATATAAAGTGTTATTTAATGAACAACCTGTCAAATGAAAGATCCTCGAGTCTACTAACGCTTTAAACCGTTCGTCATTCAAACACTCCTACAAAAAGTTATTGTCAAATTATCAAAGGCTGGCATAATGCAATTCAGCGGCCATTCTGCGACCACAGAAGTGGCTATGCAATTACAATGGTCGTAGACTTATCCAGTGAAGCCCTGTTCTGGGCACCAATTTCGCGATCCATTCTGCGACCCACATACCCGTTCTGCGGCAGCAGACCCTATTTTGGAGGCTTCATTTACCTATTTTCATAACCCGACCTCATCTTGATAAGTAGCCTTTGGGGCTTATTTTTGGGCGATTTTTTGAGGATTTTAGAGAGATGTAGGAGAATTTTAGAGAGAGAAGTAGGAAGCCTAACATTTTAATCATTCAATCTTGCATCAGTCTTCAAGAATCAAGGAAACCAATCACAAGATCTTCATCTAAGAGGTAAGGTTCTATACACTAGACTTTAATTTTGAGTTTGGGGTATAAGATGGGTGATTGATGTATCATTCTTGGGTGTAATAGTATTATGCATACATACATGCACAAATAAGGTTTGTGGGAAGACTGTTGAACACAAATAAGTAAAGATTGGGTTGGGAAATGAAGGAAATCTTATAGAAGAGCTTTAAAATCAAGATGGACAACTAGTGTTTGATAAAATGCTCAAATGAGCTGAAACCATGAATATCTTCCTAATTTGTATTTGATTTTGTTATGTCTAAAAATAGATTGGGGTTGCTAGAATTTTTGTAACGTTGTAGTAACTTAAGGAAAGCTTGAACAAGGTATGTATGGCTAAACCTCCTTCTTCTTAGAATCGAAATTCCCTAGTGTTCGTGTAATTGGTGTAAGTCCCCAAATTGATCATACTAGAATTGACTATCCCAAACGTGTCGTGTGGAATGATATTTGTTCAATATTTGCACTAAATGCTTAGCATGTCATATTTTCCTTGTGAATATGTTTTAAAATGTGGAATATGTGTTGAGAAAGGTTACGAATTCATGTCAAAGAAATTGAATAAAGATTGTTGTACCAATTTATATGAAAAACATCTATGGGCTTTCCCTTATGTGTGAACATGCCTTACATGATAGGCCTTACTATTGATGATGATAATATTATTGAATATGTAAAAAGAGAATCTTGAATTGTGAAATACGGCCAAGTGCCAAGAATGACTTAATAAATAAGTCCCATCGTGACAATGTATTGAAATATGGAAAAGAAATATGAAGTGAAATGAATGATTGAAAGGTTGATGTCTCAAGTGAGATGGCCTAGCCGATCGGGCCGTGATCAGACACCATGCAGCATACATGGTGGTAACTGTGCTTGAAATAATTGTTTGGAATTGTGGATTCTCAAAAAAGATGACCTAGCCGATTGGGTCGTGATTAGACTCCGTGTAAGAACACGGTGGTATTATAGATTGTATAATATCAGCACTAAGATTATCAACCTAATAAGATGGAAATTGAACCGGAAACTATGTGATCCTTACTTGATGTTTTCGTATTTGTTTAAAGCTCTTATTGAACTGATGATTATTTCTTCCTTGTTTAACTATTCATTCTATTAAGATGATGTTTTAGCTTTATATACTAATACTATTAGATAGTACTAATGTTCCTGTTACCGGGGGTGTCATACCTCCTTTTTGCGCTACCGCACCCGTGAAGGGTGTAGTAAAGGGAATTTTTCCAATTAAAGGACAATCGAAACGGGATTCATTTATTAAGAGATTCAGAGTCGCCACTTGGGAGATTTATGGTATCCCAAGTCACCGGTGGAATCCCGAATCGAGGAAAGGTTTGACTTTATTTAATAGTCCGCGAACCAGAAATCCGGATAAGGAATTCTGTTAACCCGAGAGAAGGTGTTAGGCATTCCCGAGTTCCGTGGTTCTAGCACGGTCGTTTCACTGTCATATTCGGCTTATTTATCTGATTTTAAACATGCTCAAACCTATGTGCAAATTTTAGCCTTTAACCGCTTTTAATATTATCATTATTTTAAAGAGAATTGCAATGTCGTGAAAATACATCTCAAACCACGTCACATCAATGTACCCGTGGTTATTGACGTATTTCGACTCCGTTGAGATTTGGATTTGGGTCACATAAATGTGCACCCGAATTTAGGGAGGTAAATTATTAAAAGCGCGCTTAAAGCGACTAGCGTATTATTATTTTGGGGAAGGCCATAAAATTTTATTAAACGGTCCACCCGAAGTCTAAGTAATTAATATAAACATTTAACGAGGGCCCCGCAATTTATGTGTTTTTGTTTAGCGAGGCTCATCTCATTTTATTATTTAAAAGAGAACTACATTCCACTATATTTATTTAAAGAATTAATTCAAGGTTATTTAAAACATGTTGCAAACCACGCTACATGAAATGCGCCTGTGGTTCACGACAAGTTCTATTTAGCCTTGTTCAAAATTAGAGCCGGGTCACATGAAATGCACCCCCGGTTCCTTTAATCTAATTACGTATAAACAGTAATATTCCAACAAATCACTAATTTGACGTTATTTATAAACTATCATTCTTTTTCTTCTTAATCAAGTTTAATGAAGTATAAGCTAATAATCTAATAACCTAACAATAAATGGCAAATAACTAACAATCAGTGATAAACAAAATATAAAATTAACAACAGAACACAACATTAACAATCCGTGATAAACTAACATGACAATATAAACTTTAAAATATGACAATTATATTACTACTACTCTAATTTACCGAGACAAGACATGAAAGCAAAGAACACACCAAGCCAACGAAAATGTAACGTGAATACTCACGTTTACAGCAACGTCGAGTTTCAGTGGCTCGAACTCGCCGGAAAAATGGACAGCTACAACCATAGACCGGAAGCGACACCGAGAAAATCAAACAAGATATCGGACGGACCTCGACGGACTCAACCTCAGAACCGCTGAACATCGGTTGATTTCGAGGTTGTTTTCGATTATTTTCGAGCTGATTTTGGACTATTTTTGCTGGGTTTTAGGAGAGGAGGGGGACTGGGTTTTAGAATGGAGAAGAATAAGAACCGTCAAGAGAGTCGTCCCTCACTGCCCATGTATATCCTATGTATATGGAATATATATCCAGTGTATACCCCGTCTCCCAGGTCCCATTTTTTTTATCTGTCCTCTCTCTAAATATCCCCAGATCACTCTCTCTTGCCCCCTTTTTAACTTACCTTGTAGAATGGAGAGGTACGGAATTTTTCTTCCTTTTTAGTGTATATCTACTATATATTCAGTGTATACAGAGTGTATACAGATCTCTCCTCTCCTCTCCTTCCTCTCCCAGAATTTTTCGTTATCTCCCTTATATCTCGACCTCTCCCCCTCTTTTTTACATCCTCTCAGATTCAACCTTTAAATAGGCATCAAATTAGTGCATTTTCCATTACAAATTATACTTTTAACTTCTTTAATTATCCACTAGTTAGTGTTATTATTTAATTTTCATTAGTGTTAGTTTTACCCTACCAATATAGAAGCTTCCTAAGTTAGGTAAATACCTTATTTTTTATTTTTTATTTTATAAAATTAAACCAAAATTAATTTCTATCCCCAAATTATCCTAGAAAATTAAATTAATTAACCCCAATAATTATTACAACTAAAAACCAAATTAAAAGAAAATTGCCAAAATTCTACAATTGATGAGTAAAAATACAACATGACTATTTTTTATGATTTTTCTATTTATTTTCAAATAACAACTTTCTTAATTAATCTTAAAAATGTAAAATAAAATTCTAAATGCAGATGAAATATATTTTTTATATTTTTATGATTTGAAATAAGTGTCAAAGCTAATTCTAATTAATTAAACTAAATACAAAACTATTTTTGTATTTTTTTTACATTTTTATAAAAAATACATAAACTAAAATATTTTTTATAATTTTCATTTTTTCTTGTAATAAAATAAAAAAAAGAGTCAAAATGAGTTGAAATAGCTATATTAGATCTAAATTAAATATTTACGCTAAAATGTGAAAATTCTTGGGGAGGGTCAAAAATCACACGTCTACAGCTGCCCCTCTTTGACTGAAAATACGAAGAGTTTTCAGACAAAAAACGACTAGACAGGTATTTTGACCCCGAACCTTATTTGGAGAGACTAAAACTTAAGATAAAGGACGAGAATGTGACCGAGCCCTTGTATCTGAGCTGCCTACATATCCTTGGCTATAAAGGAATCAGACCACGTGTAGTTCGGAGGTGAGTGAGATGAGGGGGTGTACCGAGGTGAAGAGCCGATCGAGGTGCCATTCCGTCGAGGTTCCGGCCTGTGGTCCTGCCATTACATCAAAATCAAAATTTGAAAAAGACAAACTAAGCACATCAGCTACTAGTTACAAGGTTCCTATCTATGAGTCTTCTGAAGCTTGATCTCGAGTCTTGAATGGTGCTTCATGCAGACTTTGGATTTGAACTTTGATACTTGTTAGCTGCAGGTGTTGGTTCAATCTTTTTCAGCCTTTTCAAAATCAAGACGGGACCTGCAGAGCTTGTGACTTCAGCCATGTCTTGAGTATTTATCCACTTCTGCATTTGGATTAATTTCTTGCCTTTCTTTTTTTTTTCTTTTTCATGTTTTTTCTTTATTGTGATTAACTTTTGTTGACTCGAACTTGAACTGATTACTTCCTTCTGGCTTCTGAATTTG
>MU679002.1:0-47789 GCA_026770625.1 Nicotiana glauca | reverse complement strand
CGCTTGAACGGGTAGGGTAGATGGGACGAGGGCCGTTGGATGTACGTGGATTGAACGGCTGAGATGGATTGTCCTTGAAACGACGTAGTTTCACCGCTATACTACGTCGTTTCAATTGAGCTGGATGGAAGGTCTTTGGACCGGACAATTAGGCCTGGGATTGGGCGATTTGGGCCTGGACTGGGGTGGGCTGGTCCGATTTTTAATTCTTTTCTCTTGCTTCTTCTTTTCCTTTTACTTTTCTTTTTAATTTAAAAACTAAAAATTCTAAATAATCATAAATCAAGTTACAAATACTAATTAATTTCTAATAATAATTGTCACCCATCAAGGGAAAATTACACAATTTGGACATTAAATGCAAAGTACATTATTATTTTGTGATTTTTCATATTGTAATATAATACTTAATTACTCCTTATTGTAAATTAAATCCTACATGCAAATGCGGTATATTTTTGTATTTTTTCATTAATTCAAACAAACAAACACGCATAGACAAATACCAACAATAAAAGAAAAATAACACGGAATCCACAAAAATCACACACAAAACCCAAAACTATTTTATTTTGAATTTTCGGGAGTAATTATCAAATAGGGCAAAAATCACGTGCTTACAAGTATTGCTATAAATAGTAGCTTCAACAACTATTGCAAGGGACGAAAATCTCTAGCAAAACTTATGCTACACATTATTCTCAGGCTAAATAATACTTTATTTTTTGCCTAATAATGTTCTTATCGCTATCTTCGGAAGCCCTGCTCCTGGAACCAGGCTACCTGTTGTTTATTTTGATTTCAACACTAAGTTTTATACTTTGCATTTAATTTATCGATTCGTTTGTCTATAAGCTACGCTATAAATTCAACTGTACCATGTAAATAGTTTGGCACATGGGGATTTGACAACTACGTAATTGAGTTGATCTTTGCATCTATAAATAACTCGTTTTATTCTTTGTTTTATAGAAAAAATCATAAGAAATGGCAGCTAACAATGTCAACATCGCACACAATATTGAGGCGCAAGAAAATCTGCTTCAACGGGAGGATTCAATCAGTGACACCTGCAACGAGGAGGGTGTAGCAACTTCGGTAGATGGTGGGAAATATCCCCGACGTTTGCGAAAGACAACTCCTGATGATTCTGAGGACGAGCATGTTGCGTAAACAGTAAGGATCTTGAGTTCCAAGCTATTACATGGACGGATGTCCAAAACCGTTATAAATCAAAGATAAGGATATAAGATGATCAGTTCAGGTTCCCAGCATCAACTAAAGGTCGGATTGAGAAAAGAACAGGGATAAATCAAAAGATGATTTTGATGTGGATCGACAATATTCCAAGGGCCGATTCTTGCCTTACGAGAGGGCCAAAGGGCGCGACAACAAAGGGTTCCGGTTAACACATAGGATTGCCCCCAATAGAAGAACCGATCGTGGCCGGAACAACGGGCTATTGTAGGACAAAAAGGTATCGGGTTCCCGGGATGCCACTTATCCCAAGCTGTCAAAGTATAATTTCAATGTTAGCGTGGTAGAGCTGGTATCAGCAATGAGGAACATCAAGGAAGCACGACTCCCGAGGCTAATCAAATTCAATCCTAGCCAGAGGGATCCTAATTTATGATGAGAAAACCATGGGACAAATGGCCATCGAACTGGGGATTGCCAACATCTACGGGAGGCGGAAACACTATTAAAGAATGCTCATCTCAGGGAATTCTTAAGTGACCAGCCTAAGAACAATTACGGTCGTAGCTAAGACAATACAGAGCCTTCGAAGATAGGGGAAGACCCTCCTCGACTAGTTATCAACATGATATTCTAGGGGAACGAGATCAACGGTCTAACCTTCTCGGAAGCCAAAAGAAAAAGGTATCAATGACTCATAGCAAGAGACTCTGAGAAGTTGCCGAAGATGACATCACATTCACGAAAGAAGACGTTGATGGACTTCTTCTTCTGCATAAAAATGCCATAGTAATTTCTCATAACGTTCTATATTTCAAGATTAAATGTGTTTTGGTTAACCCAAGAAGTTCATCCAACATCATTCAATGGAGAGTGCTGGAATAAGCCAAGCTAACAAAAAGCATTATTCGAGCAACAAAACTCCTCGCCCGATTCAACTTAGCAAGTGTGACAACCCGATGGGAGATCTTGCTGCCCACAAACATTGAAGGGGTCATGAAAACTACCTTATTTGAAATAGTGGATGGGGACATGGGCTACAACGTAAGTGCCTAATCCCGAACCGAACGAATATGACAAATGGGAGGAGTCGTCGGAATAGCACCAAGTACCAAAATATTTTTAGGTACCGGAAGAAACAGATGCGACTAAGTCCACAGCAGAAGAACTCAAACAAGTGGCTTTATTTGAAAAAATTTCTAGAGAGGAAATTCCACTTGGGGACATGACTCAACACCGAGCTCAGGTCAGGATTTATTAATTTTCTTAAAACTAATGTTGATTGTTTTTCATGATCAATGAGGATACGACATGTATCCCACTAGAGGTTTTTGTGCACAAGCTAAGCCTGGACCCAAGCATCTCACCTGTAAGGCAGAAAAAAGCCTCCGATAGCTGAGGTCAGAAATAGGTTCATCAAAGAAGAGGTAACTCGTTTACTTGACATCGGTTTAATTTGGGAGGTAAAGTATGTCGACCGCTAGCTAATGTAGTTTTCTTTCCGAAAAAGAATAATAAAGTTTGAATGTATGTAAATTATAAGGACTTGAATAAGCATCCCGAAAGAGTTGTTCCCACTACAAAACATTGACCAAATGATCGACGCCACGACCGGGCACGAGTTAATGAATTTCCTTGATGACTATTATAGGTACAATCATATTAAGATGAACCCGGAGGACCAGGAAAAAACTTCATTCATAACGAACTTTGCCACATACTATTATATTGTTATGCCCCTCAGGCTCAAAAATGCTGGAGCCACTAATTAGAGGCTCGTGAATAAGATGTTCGAAAAACAAATAGGTAAAACAATGGAAGTGTACGTAGATTATATGCTAGTCAAGTTTTTAAATATAAGTGACCATTTATAACACCTCCAAGAAACATTCGACATCCTAAGGAAGAACAACATAAAGCTCAACCCCAAAATATGTGCATTTGGAGTTAGCTCCGCTAAATTCTTAGGTTTCCCGGTGTCCTAAAGAGGGATTGAATTCAATCCCGATAAGATCAAAGCCATCAAGGACATCCCAGACCAGCTAACAAGTATAAAGGAAGTCCAAAGGCTAACCAGAAGATTGGCTGCTCTGAGCAGATTCATTTCCTGAGCTTCAGAAAAATTTCATCACTTCTTCTCACTTCTAAAGAAGAAGAACAACTTTGAATGGACTCCAGAATGCCAATAATTTATAAAATACCTGAGACGGTATCTATCGAGCCCTACGTTACTATCAGAATCGGAGGAAGGAGAAAAATTGCTAATATACTTGGCGGTCTCGGAGGTAGCGGTAAGTGTCGTTCTAGTCCGGGAGGACGAAGGTACACAGTATCCTATCTATTATGCTAGCAAATTTTTGATGGGAGCGAAAACTCGTTATCCGCACCTCAAAAATTAGCCTTAGCTCTCGTAGTCGCTTCTCGAAAGGTTAGGCCTTATTTTGAGTGCTACCCCTATAGCCGTGGTGACAAGCTTTCCCATGCGGAATGTCCTTCATAAACCTGAGTTGCACGGTAGGCTGGCCAAATGGACAGTTGAAATCAGTGAATTTGATATTGAGTATAAGCCCAAGACTATAATCAAATCGCAAATTTTGATCAACTTCGTGGCCGATTTCAGTCCCAGGCTACTACCTTTGGCCACAAAAGAAGTGGTGATCATGTCGGAACTAACATCAGGAGTTTGGACCTTATTCACGGATAGATCTTCCATCGTGAAAGGGTCCGGGCTCGGGGTGGTCATAATCACATCCTCGGGAGAAATCTTAAGGTAGACCATAAAAATTGTTCCCTCGACTAACAATGAAGCCGAGTATAAGGCTTTGATTACGGGACTTGGACTGGTTCGGGGGCTAGAATCCGAGGTCATTGAAATCAAATGCGATTTTGAACTAGTAGTAAATCAACCATATGGATTCTTCGACACCAAAGAGGAGAACATGCAACAATATGTGGTTAAAGTTCAATCTTTGCTCGAATGGATCAGGGAATGGTCGATCACCCACATCCCGAGAGAAAATAATATAGAAGTAGATACATTGGCCAATATGGGATCGTCCATGAAAATGAAGGGATCATATTTCAGTGTCGTCGTTCATCTCATGAATTCAGTACAAGATGTGGACGATTATTATGAAGTAATTACGACCAAACTAGTCTGGAATTGGAGGAATGAGATCATCGATTACCTTGAGCACGGTAAGCTTCCTGAAGACCTAAAGGCATCCCGGGAACTCTGCACCAAAGCAACTCGTTACAGCTTCTGGGGAGGATAGTTATATAGAAGGCGTTCCAAGGCCCATTGGCCCGATTTTTGGGAAACTCTAAGGCAAACTGCATCATGAGAGAAGTTCACGAAGGAATTTTGCGGGAATCATTTAGGTGCAGATTCATTGGTCCTAAAATTAATTAGGGCTGGATACTACTAGCCTTAGATGGAACAAGATGCGAAGGCGTTCAATAAAAATGCGTCAGGTGTCAACATCATGTACCGTTGGTGAACAAACTGGCAGAACTGCTGCATTCGGTAATATCCCCATGACCATTCATAAAATGGGCGATGGATATAGTTGGGTCGTTGCTACCGGCTCTAGAGTAGGTAAAATTTCTTTTAGTTCTAACTGATTACTTCACTAAATGGGTTGAAGCATGTCCTTACTAGAAGATCGATGAGTGCGAAGTGATCGATTTCCTAAGGGAAAACATATTTTGGCGGTTTGGAATATCGAAGGAGATTTCTTGCGACAATGGTCCACATTCACGGTCATAAAAGTTTTAAAGACCTGAAAATTAAAAGAATCACATATTCACCATACCATTCGAGCGATGTGAGCATACCCGATTATTCAAATAAGGTGATTATTCAAAACCTCAAAAATGGGTTGGAAGAAACCAAAGGTAAGTAGCCCAAAGATTTATTGGGAGTATTGTAGGCATACCAGATGACGGCCAAGTCGAGAACAGGAATGACACATTTCTCCCTCGTATATGACACAGAAGCTACCATCCAGGTAGAAGAAGGAGAACCGACCTTGCAGTATTTCCGACCAGATGAAGAAGCAAATAATGAGGCATTGCTTATCAAACTGGAGCAGCTTGACGAACGCAGGGACTTTGCGCACATACGGATGATGGCCTAGAAAAAAATATTGAAAGATACTATAACTAGGGGGCCAATCTCCGAAACTTTAAAGTAGGAGATATGGTTTTGAGGAAAATAACTCAGAACATCCTGGAGCTCAACACATGAAAGTTTGGTCCAAAATAGGAAGGCCCATATCGGGTTTTAGCTGTGACGGGGAAAGGATCATACAAACTAGAGAACCGAGATAGAGTCAAGTTGCCAAGGAATTGGAAAGTGGCTCACCTTTCTGCACTCTTTTTTCCCATTTACTAGTTTTGTCCTAATTGGGTTTTTTTGGAAAGGCTTTTAACGAGGAAGAAATGATAAGTATACTACGAAGGAAACATCATCAACATAGATAAGACCTTTAAAATGACAAAGCATTGAAACAAAAAACCATTGTGGGGTGGTTAAATAGTCTTTGGCTTAGTGGAAAATTGCTAATGAGAATCAAAACTTGCCATCGGGCCAAAAACTATTCAACCGTTCACAAGTGTTTTCCCTACAAGCCACTAGGAGATGGTTAGAAAATCTTTGGCTCAATAGAAAAAGTTCCTAATGTGAAACGAAGCTTGCTATCAAATCAAAGATTATCCAACCATTCACTAGTGTTTTCTTTAAAGGAACAAAACTTCCAGTATTCCGATTCACATTCTTTGTATTTGAACATTGGGGCGAGTACATGAGAATACAACAGCCTGATTGGCACAAAAACTGATACTGCGAGACCGCAAGACCCGAGAACAAAAATATCTCATCGAGACCGGGGACTTCACAGCCAACCCCGTAAAAACAAGTCGTACAAATTAGCCACATCTATTGGCAATTTCTTTTCTTTCTGCAAGCGAATGCTTATGTACTTTTGAAGATAGAAGGAATAAAGTAAAGTCCTTTCATTTTCATTTTGTTTCTTGTCTGAACGATGAATTGGTTTTATCATTTAAAAGTTAATTAAGTACTTCAAATACTATAGCTTAAATGAACATGAGACATTATTTTCAAGAGAATTTTAATCATAAGAGGGTCCTCTCTTGTGAAACCCTCACAATATAGGGTTCGTCCCGGAAGAAATGCCGGGAACCCAAATGTAATCGGGGAAAATACACCCGAAGTCTTGCCTAGTTTGACACAAAAAAGAATAAACTTTGTGCAATTCTTAAAGAAAACTTACTTTTATTTATGAAACATTCCAAATGGTATAAGTACAAAATAACAAAAGGAAAACAACACAAGAAAAGAAAGAAAAAAGCTAAACTAAGTTATCACTGGAACTCCAGGGAAGAGAAGCATCTATGCCCCCGGAGAAGTAGGTGGATCTGCCGCCAGCTCAAGATCTTGGTCTTTATCATCAAGGGCTGCAAAACACAATACGAAATTGATGCTCGTTAACCAAAGATAGTATAGTTTAATTATTATCTCCACATGAATTAGATTTAAATAATGCTCAAGTAATTTCTAACTTAACATTATTCAGAATGATTAACACTTTGGTTGGAATGATTAATAGCTAAAATTAACTATGAAACTAAAATAATTACCAATTGATCACAGAAAGACAAGAGTTGAGCAATACTGAAATGTCAATGGGAGAAATAAGGGTCATGACAGGATAGGTGCAAGATAGCTATTTGGGATCTAACTCTAGTTTAATTCACTCTAAAGTTCTAATGATTCTCACAAATTCACTCGATGATTAGTTCAAACATGTAGCCAAGAATCCTCTCTCGATTAAATCTTAACTCTACGAGGTGAACTAATATAAGCATTGTGAACATATGCAAGCATGCGTTAATGGATTAGTCTTCAGAAAAATATCTCTCGAATATTCTGCTAACTTGATTTAATCAATAATTCAACAAGCTCTTTCGATTACTTAAAAGAATCATTGAATTAAACCAAACAAAATAATTCAAAGATAATCATCAAAGTATTCATCTTTCAATTAAATAAATTGGAAAATAAAGTTTCAATCAATTCAAAGCTTCATAAACTAATTCAAGCAAAGAATTAGAGTTAAAATTAATAAATATCAATCAAAACATCATACATGTCATACCCTAAGGTAAACTACTCTATATTCATGGATAAATTCATCGCAAATAAAGTTGAACAATAAGAAAATATGAATTAAATCTAATATCGGGTGTTGAGTTGAGGAAATAATGATGAATCCTTTTGCTTTGAGTCTATAATGATCTTCCAATCTTCCGTAGGTCAAAAGTCCCTTCAAAAAAAATATGTTTCGAATGTATTAGGAGTGTAACAATCCGGTCGTTCGTTCTGAGAGTTATAGCCCCATTGCTCCCATCTATGCTTATTTATGTGTTGTCCAACTGTGTTGAGTTGTATCGAGTTGTATCAAGTTGGTAGATTTGGTTTCAGAGTAGTTTTGGAGTGAAATGAACACTTAGTATCTTAGTTAGAAAGCTAAGTTAGATAAGTCAACCGGAAGTTGACTTATGAGTAAACGAATTTGGATTTGGATTTTTATGATTCGATTAGCTTCGTTGGATGATTTTAGACTTAATAGTGTGTCCAGAATATAATTTGAAGGTCCGTGGTAGAATTAAACTTGAATTGGCGAAAGTTGGAAGTTTAGAAGTTCTTAGGCTTGAATTTGAGGTTGATTTGGTGTTGTTTTGGCTGTTACGGAGGTTCGACTAAGTTTGAGTAGTGATATATGACTTGCTGGAATTATTGGTTGAGGCACCGAGGGCCTCGGATGAGTTTCGAATATATTTGGGTTGTGTTGCGCTCATTTTTCTTATGTTTCGACGCCGTTTCTTGAAGCATAAATGATATCGTAATGAACAAATGAGCTCCAATTTTTTTTCTATTGAATAATTAGACCCGCATCGTAATTATGGACCCGTAGAAAAAAGAATCATCGAATTTGAACATCGTATGAGGATTTTATTGTCATTTTACTAAGAATTAGGTTGCTAGCAAATATTGAAAACAACATATCTCATTTATTATAAGGTCAAATTGAGTGATTCGAAAGCTTAACTTGACTAGAATTTCACAAGGAATCCATAGCGAGTTTGAAGATTATTTGGCATAAGAAACGGGACAGAATAGCTGGCAGAAAAATATACTCCCTCCGTTTCAATTTATGTGAACCTATTTCCTTTTTGGTCCGTGCCAAAAAGAATGACCTCTTTCCTTATTTGGAAATAATTTACCTTTATGCAATAATTTATAGCCACACAAAATATTTGTGCCTTATTTTACACCACAAGTTAAAAAGTCTTCTCTCTTTTCTTAAACTCCGTGCCTAGTCAAATGGGTTCACATAAATTGAAACGGAGGGAGTATAAAATAAGGGTTGGTTCATTCGGTCATATTTTGAGTTGGGGAGCTCAGATTTGGGCGATTTTGGAGGATATTTTCACCATAGGGATTGAGATAAGTGTTCTCTACTTGGTTTTGGTTATATTTCATGAATCCATCTTCAGTTTTGGGATTTGATTGATGATTTCAAAGTAAAGTTGAGGGAGTTCGGGCTTGGGTTTTTGAGAGTTTTAGGTAGGAATTTTAGAGACCAAACGGAGTCCGATTTTGATAAATGTTATATGGTTAGACTCGTGAGAAGACGATGATTATTATTATACCATTTTGACTGGTTTCGAGACGTGGACACGGTGGCTGAATTTTGACCGATTTTGGATTTTTGGCCTATTTATGTAGTTTTTCTTCTGGAATTCAATTCTTTAGCCCATGTTGATAGTATTAATCTATGTTTGGGTAGACTCGGAGCTATTGGAGACTGAGTCCAGAGACGAGGGCATCCCAGAGTAGGATTTTACGTTATTGAGGTAAGTAACAGTTTTAACTCTGGCTTTGAGGGTATAAACCTAGAGAATCTGATATCATGTGATTGTTTAGAGGTGATACCCACGCTACGTGATGTGCGTGTGGGTGTGCACCGCGAGGGATTGAGACTTGGTCCATCTCGTGAGGCTGTGAGGCCTAATGGCTATTATCTATTGTATGTGTTACTTGTTGTTAAACTTGTTTGCCTTCATTCTAGAGATCATGCTTAGGCTTTATTCTTGCTCACATTAATTGTAATCAGTCATAGAAATAATTGTACATGTTTATCTCAGTCCCTATGATTTTGCTGATATGTTGTGATATTTGATATGGGTTGTGTCCCCTTATTTGTTGATGATGGTGAGGCTAGAGAGGTTCATGACTGAGTGAGGCCGGAGGCCTATTGTGAGATATTTGATATGATAAGTTACTGATACCATAGCGTGTGAGTTTTCCGTGTACCACGTGAGTTGACCATGCAGATCCAGGTATTGATACCATAGCGCATGAGTTGTTCGCGTAGCACGTGAGTTGACCATGCAGATCCAGGTGTTGATATTATGGCACGTGAGTTGTCCGTGCATAGTTCTTTGGATTTGGGAGCTTCTCCGGAGACCGTACACACCCCTAGTGAGCGCAGAGTGTTGAGTGTATTGAGTGTTGAGTGTTGAATGCTGAGTGCGAGTGATGAGTGATGAGTTATAGAGTGACATTACTATGGGGTTGCATTTACTTTTGCTGTTAATGCATTCACTTGTTAATTTCTTTGTGGCATTTGTTGGTTTTATGCAATTTACTTGTTTATTGTAAATTGTGAAAATAAATAAATTGACTATTTTACTTAGTTCGTCACCACCGCTCAGTTCCTTAGTTATTTCTGTTACTACTGAGTTAGTTGTACTCATACTACACCCTGCACTTTATGTGCAGATCCAGGCGAGTTAGAGCGCGGCGATCATTGAGTTCGGGCCGACTATCTGTGGATATTGCAATGTAGCTGCTAGTGTCCGCAGGTCGTTGCCACTCCTCTCGTCATTTCTATATCCTAGTTTATAGTTTTAGACGCTCATGACTTAGTGACACCCTGATGTTGGGGCTTATTTCCATTTTTTATATTATATTTAGAGTTGATTTAGTTTATGAAAAATTTAAATGTTGAAATATTTTATTAATTTCTTATAATCGGTTTAGTACTAATTTTTTGGGAAGTAGGCTTGCCTTGTAACATGATAGACACCATCACGACCATGGTTAGATTTTGGATCGTGACAGGCTGATATCAGAGCCTAGGTTACATAGGTCTTACGAGTTATGAATGGGTTTAGTAGAGTCATGTGGATCGGTACGGAGACGTGTGTACTTATATTCGAGATGCTGAAAAACCTTTAGAAAAACTTCACCTTCTTGAGTTCTTATCATGCGGTATTGATCCAGCTTGAAGTGTAACTCTTTCAATTCTTTCCACGAATTCGTATGTGCACATGAGCGCTCGGTATCAGTTGTGCATCGATGGATTGTGATTCCCTGGATGAGGTGCGAGATGTGATTTCTGTGTCTTGATGTTGGTCTAGTATGGAGGACTTGAGGTCGGGTTTGATTGTAGATTGAGCACTGAGGTGTTGATTATGCGTGTGCGTGCTTGTGGACTTATATGTACGGTAGTGTCCCTATTAGTAGAAATGGTGGCTGGATGGATATGTGATGAGTATGATGTAATCGCGAGATGAGTTTACATGATTTGAATGTGACGAGAAGGTATTGCTAAAAGTTTTACCTATTTGAGACTCCAGGTATACTTTTTGACTCGTTTGAGGACAAACATTTGTTTAAGAGGGGGAGGATGTAATGACCCGGTCATTTGTTCTGAGAGTTATAGCCCCATTTCCCCCATCTATGCTTATTTATGTGTTGTCCAGCTGTGTTGAGTTGTATCGAGCTGCTAGGTTTGGCTTCGGAGTAGTTTTGGAGTGAAATAAACACTTATGGGTCGTTTGGTATGAGGTATACGAAGGTATAAGGGTGGTATAAAAATTAATACCACCTTAATACTCTGTTTGGTTAGCAAACCAGGTATAAGTTATCCCGATGTTAATACACTGGGATAACTTATACCTTATAGAAGGTGGGGTAGTTAGCACCGGTATAACTTATACCTTCTTCTTAGAAATTATGCAATTGTCATTCTTAATACAATATACCAAACAATGAATAAATAAAAATCACAGCATAATTAATCCCATCATAACTTATCCCAATAAAACTTATACAAGTATAAATTGTATTCCAACCAAACGACCCCTTAGTCTCTTAGTTAGAAAAATAAGTTAGAAAAGTCAATCGTAAGTTGACTTATGAGTAAACGAATTTGGATTTGAATTTTTATGATTCGATTAGCTTCTTTGGGTATTTTAGACATAGGAGTGTGTCCGGAATATAATTTAGAGGTCCGGAATCCAAAATGTTGAATGTTGATTGCGAGTGATAAGTGATGGAGTGATATTGCTATGAAGTTGCATTTACTTTTGTTGTTGCTACATTCACTTGTTAATTTCTTTGTGGCATTTGTCGATTTTAAGTAATTTACCTGTTTATTCATGTTTATTGTAAATTGTGAAAATAAATAATTGGTCTGTTTTACTTAGCTCGTCACTACTGCTCAGTTCCTTAGTTATTTCTATTACTACTGAGTCGGTCATACTCATACTACACCCTGCACTTTATGTGCAGATCCAGGCGAGTTAGAGCGTAGCGATCAGGCCGACTATATGTGGAGATTGCAAGGTAGCTGCTAGGTGTCCGCATGACCTTGTTACTCCTCTTGTGATTTCTTCTTTTAGACAGTGAGACAATTTATATATCTTAGTTTATAGTTTTAGACGTTCATGACTTAGTGACACCCTGATGTTTGGGGCTCGTTTCCATTTTTTATATTATATTTAGAGTTGATTTAGTTTACAAAAAATTTAAATATTAAAATATTTTATTAATTTCTTATAATCGCTTTAGTAGTAATAGTTTTGGAAGTAGGCTTGCCTTGTAACACGATAAGCGACATCATGGCCATGGTTAGATTTTGGGTCGTCACAAGGAACGAACTCCAGATGAAAAGTACCCTCTTTGTGCCGAAGTGGGAAAACCTCCAAACATTTTACACTTTATGCATCGCATAGTGCTGCGCAAGGTGCATCACATTAATGCATTTTGCTCGGTTGTAAAGTCTCTGAATTTAGCTCTTCGGACAAACTTTTGTACTAATGTTTCGCACTATGCCACGCGCTATGCGTCACACTAGTGTATTTTTCTGTCAGACCCAAAAACTAAAAGTCTTTGAACTTCTCAAATTTTTGACAAACTTTTGTACTAATGAGTCGCTCCATGCCATGCATTATGTGACACAATACTACATTTTTCTATAGCCCTTGCACTTTTGTTCTAGTTTTCGTATGCAACACCGGTCCACGATCCGCATATGCGATCTCTTATAAAGTATAAAACATGTAATAAGTATCAATCACCATCATTTACGCTCAAACATGTTCAAAGTGCAATAATTAAAGTGAAAAATACAACTAAAACACGTGTTCCTATCCTACCATCAATCATTATTCTTTTCAAGCTCCTCCTCGTTCCCGAGGACTCGAAATTGGAACTAAAAGAATCAGTGGCCTCAGGCTGAGCCAGGAAGCATTCTCGGGCAGCTAACTCCAATGTTCGGGCTTTGGTGATTTCATGACCGATATCAATAATACCCGCTTTGTCCTCTTCCAAGGTTTTCTCTTCATGTGGTACATAGAATGTGTTTTTTCAATAAGGAGGGAATTCCGTTGGTGCTAAAATTTTTCTTTAAGCCTATCAATCTCGTTCAAAAGGCCATCCCGCTCGGATCTCATGGCACTAAGGCTAAGATCGAGATCACGGATTGTGGTTATAGATCCATGAACTTCTTATACTTATCCTCCATATGGGAACGCTTATGCTTGGTAGTACCATCCTCTTCACCTTTGGAATTCAAGGCTTTCTCCAAGTTATTCACTCACTCGATGGAGGTAGACTCACGTTCGGCAGCGACAAGCATGGAATCTTGATCTTTAGACCACTTAGCCTTAGCTTCTTGTAATTTAACATTTAATTAAGAAGCTTCTTGACTAAGGGAACTACCTTCTGCTCGTAAGCTATCGTCAGGCCTGAAGATCACTCATTTGTAATGACGCGACCGGTTGTTTTGAAGAACAAAGTCCCGCTTAGTGGCATAAGGTCTTCAACATCTTCGTATTATATATTATGACTTGTGTTCATGGTCGAGTTTAGTTACCAGATGATTTAGAGTCAAATTAGAAGAAGGATTCTGGTTTTGGAAGCTTAAGCAGTAAAAGTTGACAAAATTTTGAATTTTATGTAAACGGCTCTAAAATGGGTGTTGGATGGTTTCAAAATCATTTTATGGTGATCTGGGACTTAGGCATGCGTCTGCATTTGGATTTGGAGGTCAGTAGGCTAATTTGAAGCATTTCGACGAAAATTTGAAAAAATTGAAGTTTGGAAGATGGAGAAGTTTGACCAAAAGTTCACTTTTGTGATATCGGGGGAGGAATACGACTCCAAGAGTTAGAACATCTCTGCTATGTCATTTGGGACTTGTCTGCAAAATTTGACATCATTTTGGGTTGATCTGATAGGGTTCGACGCGAGTTTTACAAGTTGGAAGATTTGAAAGTTCATAAGTTCCATTCGTGGTGCGACTCGTAGTTTTGGAGATGTTTGATGTGATTTGAGACCTCGAGCGAGTCCTTGTTAGGTTATGTAACTTGTTGGTACATTTACACAGGGTCCTAGGGGCCTCGGGTGAGTTTTGGATAGGCAACAGGCCATTTCCTTCTATTTTTGGACTGTTGTTTTTTGTCATCAAGTTTCCTTAACCGCCTTTGTGTTACTTCCTCTGCGTTCGCATAGTGTAATCTTGGAGGATGAATAATAAGTTCTCTGCATTGGCATGTATCCTTCCGCAATCGCAGAAGCATGTCAATTCCTCTTTCACGTTCGCGACCGTCCCTTCGCGTTTGCGAAGATGTGCCATCCCATCCTTCGCGTTCGCGAACTATTCCACGCATCCGCGTAGCCTAGTCATGAGCTATTAGACTTTTTTTCTCTGTGTTCGCAAAGCACAAGATGGGCATAACTCTTTTCCTTCTTCACGATCGCGATTTATGTTCCGCAATCGTGATGCTGTGACGCCTGGGCAGCAAAATATATCTTCCAAATTGAGGTTTAGGCCATTTTTATCATATCTTGAATTGTAGAGCTCGGTTTTGAGCAATTCTTCGTGGGGTTTTCAAGCAATTCGATTGGATAAGTGTTCTTCACCTAGAATTTATAATATTTCATGATTTCATCTTTATTTTTATTATTTGATTAGTGTTTTTTTGAGTTAGGAAAATGGGGATTTTTGAAGAAAACTTTCAAAATGAAAAATAATGATTTGAAAGGCCAAATGACACCAAAATTTGATAATTTTTGTATGGTTGAACTCATATTGAAATGGGTCTTCGAATTTTGTAAAATTTGCTGGGTTCCGAGGTGCGGGCCTAGGGGTCGACTTTTGGGTTAATTTTTGGATTTTGATAAAAATTGAGGCTTTATGATCCTGAATAGTTTCTTATGAATTTCATTTATACTTAGAAGTTATTTTGGCTTGATTTGAGCCGTTCGGAGGTCCTTTCACCGAGAAGTTCATTTTTGAGTATCGGTCTGTCTTCTTTGAGGTAAGTATCTTGCCTAAACTTGTGTGAGAGAACTATCCCCTTAGGATTTGAGTCTTCTATGCTAATTATAATCCGTGTACGCGAGGTGACGAGTACATGCTTTGACTTATTTGTGGAAAGTTGGCCTTTTAGGGTTCTTGGATCATTACATTCACTGAGTATGAAGTTGTTTATGTTATTATTGAGTTTCTTAATTGCTATTTTCACCTCTACATGCTTTAATTGGAATTAATTGCTTCATTGTCCACTCCCATTGCTCATTTGACATCACTGAAGATTTTTACCTCTTCTATTGTCATGATACCTTTTCATAACTGCATATCTTTATTTGAAATTATTATTGTCCCTCATGAAATTGTTTAGCCTTAATTGAGGTTATGATTATCTTTCCACTGCTTATCCTTAATTGAATTTGTTGTATCTTCTTTGTAATTTCCTAACGTTAAAAGAAGTTTAGATAACCTATATCTTAGTTGACATGTCCTTATTTGGAATTATTTGACTCGTTATAGTTCCCTGTTGTTGAACTATATACTATGGAACCGTTGTTACATATTATTTTCTCCCATGCTGAGCTTTTCTTATTACACCTAGTATTCTCTATTGTGGTTATTCCCCGTGAACTAGTTCTATCATTTCTCTGTGATCGAAAGTTCTTGAGTTGATTACTTGATGTACACTTGTATTATTGTCATTGTTGATATTGTACTTGTCGTGATATATATGAGGGTTCTGTCGTGTGGTTGTTATTGTGGTGCCTGAGGTTTCTTCCATGCAGTTGTTATTGTGATGCACGAGGTTTCTGCCGTGTGAGTTTTATTGGGTTGCACAAGGTTTCTGCCATGCTATTGATGCTATTGTTATTTGCACATGCGGGGTGACAAGGCAGGATATATAAATATATATATGTATATATATATATGGAATGCATATGTGGAGAGACAAGGTGGGAACATTATTGTGCACGTGTGGTGAGACAAGGTGGGTAATTACTTTATTATTGCACACGTGGCGACACAAGGTGGGCTATATCAGGGATTGGTTTGTGATAACTTGTGATGGCCTGGGGGCATTCTTGTTGTTGATATTTGTGTAGTGGTGCACTTACCTGTGTGAGTTTTATCTTGTGGAAAAATATTTTACGTGATGTCCATTCCTTTTTCTATACTTTCTAGCTTGCATGAACTATGTTAGAACACTTGTACAAGCATACACGTAGTTAATCACTCTTATCGGTTATAAAAACAGATCTTGATGTTATTGATCATTTCTACACATCCTCGTCTGGTTCTTTTTGCATGTGCATTGCCCGTGTGGTTGTTGGTTGTAATGAAGGCACAAGGTGCCAAATGTTCTGAGTTATGAATAATTGAGGTTCGGGAACTCGTGAAGGTTATTGGCTAAATCCTGATGCAAAAATGGTTTATTTTGTCGGGTTTCTACCTGCCTTCCTTTTAATTGTGTTCACCGGATTTAGAATGTGTTTGGCTTACGCTACTGTGTCATTATTATGTGTTTCGCTGTTAGTTGTTGTTTTCCTTTCTTACTGCAATTACCGTATTATTATCATTATCATTATGCGTAGTCATTATATAGATTTCGTACTCAGTTATTTCTACACATATATTCGTTCAGGTTATTCAGTCCAGTGGGTGTCTTGACTGTTCCTCGTCACTACTCCGCTGAGGTGAGGCTTGATACTTGCTTGGTATCGCTGTGGTGTACTCATACTACACTTCTGCACATTTTTGTGCTGATCCAGGTGTTTCGAAATCAGTTGATCGTTAGCTAGATATTTGGATTGTTGTTGAGGAGACTCGAGGTAAACCTGCTAGTGTGTATGCAGGCTTCAGAGTCACCTTCTTATTTTGTATTTACCCTGTTCACTCTTATTTTGAGACAGTTGTATTTTTGAGGTTTTCTAGCAAACTCTGTAGAGCTTATGACTTTACTACCATTTTTGAGGTTGTAAATTTCAAAGAGATTTCTATTTCAAATTATTAGATGTTATTTAAATATTGTTGTTGTTTCAATTAATGTAAGCTTACCTAGTCCCTAAGACTAGGTTCCATCACAACACCCAATGAAGGTAAATTTGTGTCGTGACAGTGTCTCAGCGGATTTCGCTTCTAATGCCGGGAGGCGCGCAACAAGTTTGTTCCTATCTTCCAACAGTTGATCCCGCTCGAACTTGAGTCCCTCTTTGTCAAGGATATATTTCTAAAGGCCCTTGGAAGCGAGGAAGTTGTCCTGTAAAGCAAATATCAAAGTTAAAAACCATGTTGTAATAGACGAAGAAAAACCAAGTAGTAAAAAGAACAAGTACAATACCGTTTTTGCATTGTGCATGTCATTATTTATCATACACTTCCCTAAAAGAGAGTATATTTTTTTTCTTATCTTTCTTTGAAGTCAGAGGCTTCAAATAATTGGCGAGCTCTACCAGCCTAGACAGCAAATGACACTCCTCTGAAATCGAGAGGGAAACACTTCTCCTCCCTTGGGGATTTGTAGAAGGGGGTAAATAGTTGTTCCCCAAATTCTAGTGGATAGGGGACTGCAGAGGAGGGACATTTTCTTCTCAGGCATCTGCGGTCGGGGCTGGAGATGTAGCAGGTGATGGTGATAAAGGTATAACCGGTGTAGAGGGAGATGAAGCTAATGGTGTTGTAGGTTGAGAAGCAGCTGCAGAAGAGGCAGTGTTGCTTATCGGTTGCTCACCAAGTGAAATAAAAAGAGACCTAGTATCTGACCTCAAAGGACCGAACACAATGAATGGAAACCATGAAATCTATTTTTTAAAGAGCTCTCCCTCGGTTGGGGTTTCAAGCTCTCCAGATTAAGTATTATGTTGAGGTGATGAAGATCGTTTTCTTCTTTGTAGGGAAGACTTTTTATAATTGGCTTCCCCATCGTTGTCAACAACCACAGTGGTTGCAGCTGGCTCAGGCATGGCTTTCTTCACTTTCTTCGAGGAAGAGCACCACATTTTCGGTTGCTTGTTCTCCGGTAGGGACTCTGATAAATCACCTTCATCGAAAGCAGACCCGAAGGCACCAGTCTGGGTGAGAGCCTCCTTTAATAACCTTGTAGCCTCTACAGAATCGACCAAAACATCCACCTCAGCGACAGAGATGGAACCCTGCGCAAGACCTAAATCAAACAAAAAGGTAGGGTTAGCCACTCTTCCTATGTATAAAGGTGGAACGAAGGAAAAGTCACTTTACCATAGTTCTTAGCCCTCCACCTATATTTAGGGGCCATTTCCTTCCACTGGTGGGTCTTTGTCATAGTTATATCCAGGATCTTCTGAAGCTATCGGTCTAGGCCTTCAACCCTTGATAAAATCAATCGAGTTGCTAAAAGAATGAAAGAAGAAGGGTTAGTAATGACATGAAACAACATATTTTTTGAGAAAGATATAGACCTTAAACTTACGTGAATGATTCTACGATTGAGGAAAGGATGGAGTTGTTGCGAGGATGATATCTTGGCAAATGAAGATAAACCACTCCATCCATCCATGGTCATTATCATAATCCATGTTGGTAAGCAAAGCATGGTGACCACACTTACTAAAATTTATTACTCCCTAACGGAAGATTTTGGGGTAGTAGAGGTTCATCGTATGAGCCAATGTGATAGTGTTTACCGTGAAAATGGTAATAACCATTAAATTTGTTGATGGGACTCTAAAAATACGTGATCTATTTTTATGATAGTTGTTAAGAAGTTGATAGATATGTGAGACTTGGAGACAAAATAAAGTTAAGGAGAGAGCTATAATCAAACCGATAGGCTAGCTATTCGGGCCCTCGAGCTTGTCAATTCGGGCCTCGAGGTCGATCTCAGGGCTCGGCTACGAGCTATCAAGGGTAATCAGGATAAGGCTTAACAGTTATAAAATAATCAATGAAGGCTCTTTATGGCCAATGACAAACAATAAATGAAGAACAAATATAAATATAATAAATGGAAGCAATAATATAAAGAGAGTATGTTAAAGAGCAAAGATAATGTTCTTGTATATTTTATGTAGAGTAATTGGAGCAACATAGGCTTACAAAATGGTAAGGATCCTCTTTATATAGGAGGGGAATCCTAACATATTACAAAATACATTAACTGCAAAGATATGGGCATGGGACAACTAGATATGACACCCTGATTCGGGTTTAGAGTAAACCGGCAGGCTTTGTTAGTCCTAGCCGTGTACCTTGGTAATTTCCCCTTTCCTATCATGGTCGTGGTCACCAATGTTCCTAGGTCGGGTGTCGACGAGCCTCAAAGGAAGGAACTCGACCACAGCCTTGTAGCCTCGAGGCTTCGAGATGATCTTTTGAAATGCCTTAATGACAAGAAATCGGACCCTCCAATTTTGCCGTACACAAATAATCCCCGCGTTTCTTAGAGAGGATCGATTAGAAATGACCTTGACATCCGATTCTTTGAACTTCCCATGATGACGTCGCATTGATGAAATCATACTTATGACATCAACCTTCACGATAACTGGAGCATCCCCATGGGCTTGTCTTTTTAGCGTCATTTAATATGCTGCTGATTCACATTCTTCAAGGTCATAATATCGTTGTCGACTCATTTTTCAATGACGCATTGATTGCGCCTGCCGATCCGTCTTTCAAAGGTATTGACGGTACCACTGGCCATACTATCTCCCCCAATAAATAGGGGCTTTCCGGTGCTATCTTCTTGCTCAAGTGTCTTTCAACATCTATCCATTCTTTTCTCCTCACTATTTGCTTTCCTCGTTAACCACCATGTTTGGGACTCACGGCCTTTTCCTGGGTCCCCTCCTTATCGAGCGAGATTGCGCCAACTTGTTGTTGTTATTGTTGTTGTCGCCATTGAGTCGAGACAAGGAGACAAATAAGCCGATCTATTCCATCTTGGGAAGGTGTTTGGATTATACACTGCTGCTCATGAGGGTGTTCGGATTATACTTCGCTGCTCACCCTCCTACCCCGCCTAGTGCACTACACCCTCTTTGATTTCCTTGGATGAAGTTTCATCTTTGGCCGGTAGCTTGCATGGTACTATGCTCCAAGAAGTGGATTTTAAGTGACCATGCAAGTGAGGCTGACGCCTGCCAAGTCTTCTACCGGGCTTATGGTATTTTTTCATCCCTTTCTGCTCCTCCCACTTTACTCTTCTTTATATTCTCCTTTGAAGGTGCTGCTTTGGGAGATCAGGATGAGACCGTCGAGGAGGCGGTGCCAGGAAGATATTGTCTTTCAGGACGTATGCCCGAGGAGAAGATGTCCTAAGGCGCTGCTGCCGGGGATGGACCTTCGAGAGTAGACTAAGCTCTAGGCTTTTACTACATGTGTACTCTTTCGCTTCTTCCTTTCTGTGTAAGGAACCTTAGTGGGCTTTTGTAATCGTATGTAAGGACCCTCGTGGGCTTTTGTAATTGAATGTTTATGAATACAAAGATGTTTCCTGAATTTTGTTTTTGGCGCTTGTAGTGTTCCCTTTTATCTACATTTATGAAGACTCTGAATGCACGGCTCTACCAGTCGGTGCCAATATCAACCCTGGATTAGGCCAATACGGCCAGGTCTTTGGACCCCTCACTTCGAGTCGAATGAATGCAATGCTTCGAGCCTAAAAACCGCGAGTTACCACTTAGGCTCCGTGGTAACCTTTGAGGAGAAATTTGCTCGGAGGCCCGTGGACAGGGATTGCCTTTGACTTTCAAAGGCAGTCACTAGGTGGAAGTTCGTACAAATCTGGACCACCTAGTAACTTGCTTTGAACTTAGAGTAAATAGCCTTAGGGCATTGTAGATAGATCCTGAAGGAAAGTTTGTCTGAGTTCAGACGGTACCCCGGGGGCCAAGCCCGTATGGATGGAGCTTAAATACTTATTTCCTTGGGGCCTGATTCCTTTTTGGCGAAATTCCCCGAGGTCGTGTACCATCTCAAGACTTTTAACGATGTCATTGTCTTCCTGGAGCCTAACTCCTTTCTTTGATAGAGCTCCTCGAGGTCGGGTACCACCTCAGGACTGGCGATGGTACCGTCAGCTTCTTAGAGCCTAACTTTCTTTTGATGGAGATCCTCGATGACAGGTACCACCTCAGGATTGGTGATGATATTGTTAGCTTCTTAGGTAGGTGGATCCCTGCCTTTTCTTTCCATATTTAGGGTCGCTTCTGCTCCTTTAGAGATCCTAACTTTTAAGATAGTTCTCCTTTCGTTTCGGTGTTGAGCCCTTCATTACCTCAACACTAAAGTATTTGTGTAGGTTTCTTCTTCAGTTCCCAAGTCTCGCCATAGCTATGATTGCTACATCAGGGCCTGTCTGCAAGAGAGGGGAGAGTTTCGCTCCCGATGCTTAAGATCAACAAGATCTTACCTTGAAGATTACTTCTTCGATAGGAGAGGAGCACCTTGAGTTAGTGAAGAGAGACTGCGGATGGGAAAGAGAGTAGTTTTACAGACACTTTCCCCGGATGAGGGCATCTCGGATCATGTTGATGGATTCTTGAATGTGTATACGTATCCTTTCACACTTGGCCCCCTTAATAGGGTTGTGCTCGACTTCTGTTTAAAGTATTGGTTTACCTTGGTACAAATCCACCCGTCGTTTTGGCGAATAGCGTTGATGATGAGGTTTTTTGTGGAGAAGGCGGGGCTTTGAATTCATTTCAGTCATCTCATTAGGCTATACCAGCCCTTTCACCATCAAGGTCTACTAACCTTGCAGTTCCGGTCGACCACGCCTTTCGTTGTTGACGATGAGGAAGATGAATATCGGGAATAGATGAGTCGATTCGTCCGGGTCCTGACTGCTGACGTTATCCCTATGGAACTTATGTCGAAGGCTAGTTTTGTAACCACATTTTTCCTTTTCTGTAGCGGTTTCATGGGCGTCATGCGATGTTCTTGATCTACCTTATTGGGGTCAGAAGTTGGTAACCCATTTGACTTGTAAGGAACACAAGTGGAAAACTTCGTTTAGGGGCATATGGGAAGCAAAACATCACGATATGTGCTAGCACTACTTTTTCCTTTCCCTTCATTCATTTGGAGAGACGTTTTCCCTTTTTGTGCATTAATCTCGCTGCCATAGGTATCGGAGAGCCTTCTGAGGTGAGCCCATGCTCCTTTGGAGAAGGGGAGTGGTTGCCAACTCCCGAGACAAATAACGACAATAATAAGCAGGATATGCCTTTGCAAGGCGACGACGCTCCAAGTAAGGCGAAATGGGGCCGGGGCTTCGAGAAGGAAACATCGTCTGAGCCTGCCGTGCCCGTGGTTTCTAATTCTGGAAAGGTGGTTTCTTCGAGCAATCATTCCTCGACTGGAGTTGATTCTTGCAGAGCTGAGGGAGCTAGATTCACAGATGTGCACTCGGCCTTTGAGGAAGTCTGATGGCTTCCCTTCGTGGTGAGTTTGGACATAGGCCATTCGAACCCCGCATCTTTCTTTCCTTATCGAGTTTTATTTTGCAGGACTTTCTGAGCTGCTCCATCATAAAGCTAGGCTCCGAAAAGCTCTGGATGAGGATAGATCCCTTAGGCTCCTTTGCGAGGAAAAGGAAGTCGAGCTGGCACACTTGCGATACGAGGCAAGCCGAAGCTTAAATTATGAGAGCTACTTGATGGAACATAGAGTTTTCTCGTCCTGGGTGAGTATGCATTCCGCCTTTTAGATTATGAGGCTAACACTTTGTCTATCTCAGTTGCAGAAGAAGACGGAAGCCTTGGAACATATTCGGGATGAAGTTGACCGAGTCAAGAGTGACTATGAGGAACTAAGAGCTCGGACGGAGGTTTAGGCTTCAGAGGAGAAGGGTGCCTTGGCTAATATTCCTGCCTTCGAGGTTCAACTCTCCTTAGCTTGTGACAATGCTTTAGTTCAAGCGGTTATGATCACGAAGCTCAAATCCGAGCTTTCAAAAGTCAGGGCTGAGATTGTTGATGCTCGGACAGGAGCAATATTGAGCCGAACCAAGGCTGGTCAAGAGATGATGCTATTAATGCTCAAGTCGGTTTGAGAAGGATCCTCGATCGGGAAGATAGGATCAAAGAATATGCTCGTTGCAATTCTCGAAGAAATATTCTTGAGGAGATCCGTAGAAGGGGTTTTGTTCTCTTGGAAGAGTTAGTTCGAGCGAGGGCGGACGAGCGTGATGCTCGGTTACTTTTATCCGACACCGAGGAAAATGGGGATGAGGCCGAAAAGCTGTAGCTCCTGAGGGGGTGGGTGGTAGATTTTCGTTATGTATCGAGCATTTTCAAAGCATTTTTGCACATGGAGACTATATGTTTTATGCATATGTGTATGAAAGAAAAACTTGTGGCTTTGCTTCTTCTGTACCCCTCTGTGTCTCGAATTTGTCCAGGTGAACTGGCCTTGGAGTTGGTAAGAATCCTTAGATTCTTGATATGGCCCTGGGGCTTATTAGGCTGGCCCGTGGGTCCTACACACTTGGTCGATATGACCTTTAGTACAAGTTGGCGTTTAAACTCTTATGCTTTTGTTTAACTGTTTTGGGTTTAGTCTTCGAGTCGGGTTTCGACTCGAGCTCATTTGACCCTCGAGATTTTATGTTTTCATGGGTTGGCGACAATGGCTCTTACACCTTTGATCGAAGCGATCTTTTAGGTGCGTGGCTCTGAGGCTTGTTAGGCTGGCGACAATGGCTCTTACGCTTTGCCCTTAGGTATATGTAGTTAACTATTTTGGGTTCCGTCTCCGAATAACATTACGGCTCAGCTTATTTGACCCTCAAGTTTTTAGATTTGTGTGAGCTAGCGACAATGGCTCTTATGCTTTTCCATTAGGCATATATAGTTAACTATTTTAGGTTCTGTATCCGAATCGGGTTACGATTTGAGCTTATTTGACCCTTAAGTTTTTAGATTTGTGTGAGCTGGAGACAATGGCTCTTACGCTTTGGGCCGATGCGTCCTTTTATGCGGGCTTGCAACAATGGCTCTTACACCTTAGGTCGAAGCGACTTTTTATGTGTGCGGCCCCGAGGCTCATTAGGCTGGCGATAATGGCTCTTACGCTTCGCTTTTAGGCGTATTTAGTTAACTATTTTGGGTTCCGTCTCCGAATCGGGTTACGACTGGAGCTCATTTAACCCTGAAGTTTTGTATTTTTGGGGGTTTGCAACAATGGCTCTTACGCCTTGGGTCGAAGCGACCTTTTATGTGGGCTTTATTCTTCCCTCAATAACAATTTTTGAGATAGTGTTTGCCCGGCTCTTTGATGGCTTAAAAAGCCTTGATTGTGAGTCGTTATATGGCGATCATTAAGCACCTCGGGAGGTTTTGGCTCAGAGGCTGAGTATCTCAAAGCCTATGTTTAGGAGCTGACATGGCCGAAGCCCTTCTGCCTATATCGAGGGTGTCACACCTCCTTTTTTCGTCACCCGCGAGGGCGCAAGGGAGTTTTTCCAATTAAAGGACAATCAAAATGGGATTATTATTAAAGGATCAGAGTCGCCACTTGGGAGATTTTAAGGTGTCCCAAGTCACCGGTTTAATCCCGAATTGAGGAAAATATTGACTCTATTTAACAGTCCGTGCACCAGAAATTCGGATAAGGAATTCTGTTAACTCGGGAGAAGGTGTTAGGCATTCCCGAGTTCCGTGGTTCTAGCACAGTCGCTCAACTGTTATATTCGGCTTAATTATCTGATTTTATAACATGCTTTAACCTATGTGCAAATTTTAACCTTTTACCGCTTTTAATATTATTACTATTATTTTAACAAAGAATTGCAACATTGTGAAAACGTATCTCGAACCACGTCACAATCAATATACCCGTGGTTATCGACACATTTCGACTCCGTTGAGATTTGAATTTGCGTCACATAAATGTGCACTCATGTTTAAGAAATTAAATTATTAAAGGCGCGCCTAAAACGACTAGCGTATCATTATTTTGGGTAAGGCCGTGAAATTTTGCTAAACGGCCCATCCCGAAATCTAAGTAATTTTACAAACACATATAGAGGGCCCGTNATACATTTCGACTTTGTTGAGATTTGGATTTGGGTCACATAAATGTACACCCGAGTTTAGGGAGGTAATGTTATTAAAATACGCGCCTAAAGAGTCTAATGCGTTATTATTTTGGGTAAGGCCGTGCAATTCACAAAACGGCTCATCCTGAAGTCTAAGTATTTTTATATATACATCTATGAGGCCCCCGCAATTTATGTGTTTTATTTGGCGAGGCTCGTCTCAAATTTTTTATTAAAGTCAAACCTAAGAACAACTAGGATTCTCTACTTTTTTTGTCTCTAAAAAAGAAATCCTAATTTATTCGCTGAGATTATCCAGAGTCGTTATAAATAGGTTACATGAAATGCACCCCCCAAATTTCTAGAATTAGGCATCGTAACTATGTCACGGAAACCATACCCATAATCACAATGATGCATTAATTAAGGATTAGGCTAAGGCATGCTAACAATTCTGGGGTCAGTAATTATTTACTATAGACTACATGAACAAAATAGGCTAGCTACGTATATTTACAAGGATTAGATTAATTACATCTCTTGTTAAACTAGGCTAAAGAATCAATTAACTCATTACTGCACTTATATAAATTGCTATGTCCATCTTAACTCTAATTCTCAAGATTTCCTGTTTTTCACCTTCATAAACAAGGTTAAACAAAATTCCCAAACAACACACTAATACAAAAACTAATTCCATCAGTAACATAATCTCCCTTTTAAGTTACTGTCAAGCAAATATCTTAAGCATGCTTTAACTAAAATTTTAAACAACTCACTTTAGACTACTGTTAAACAAATATAACAATCATCCAAACATCAAGATATGCAAATCAAGGGACCATGAGCACAAGTAAAGCACTTAACAAAGAATACATGTGATCATTTGTAATATTGAAACATTAAGAAAAAAGAAAACGAACCTTTAAAGGTTTCATAATATACAAAGAAAAGCGTACTGAAGAAGCTAGCGAGAGACCCCGTCGATACCTCGACACTCACCGGAAAAAGCTCGTCGGAAATGGGAGCTTAAAGCAACGAGCAAAAATCTGAACATAACCTCGACCGGACTTCGACTATGAACCAGTAGAAATAGTAGTCGAGACTTACTCGGAAAACTCGAGACTCGACGGAAAATTTGAACCAAACCAGAAAGACATAACTAACGAACTCCTTGACAATAATGGATGATTTGGAGCTGTTTTGGAGTGTACTCGATGAGGTTTTGGAGCTGGTTAACAGGTGGTGTTAATGGCGGACGAGGGTGGTGCTGGGCTGGTCGACGAGTTGCTGGTGCTATGGTCGTGGTGGACGTGAGGCAGCAGCTAGTTCGTTTGGAGCTGCTAGGTGGTCCGGCATGACAGGTTTAGGCTGGACGTTGGGAACGATGACGATGTGGTTGGTTGCTGCTGCTCGACGAAGGAAATGGGGCTGGGTCGAAGGTGGAGCAGTCGCTGGATGGGGGTAGCGGACTGGTAGTTTTTTTGTGTTTTGGTCCTTCGGAAGTAGATGGGTCTGTCGGGTGTAGGATGCTAGGGTTTGGTTTTTGTTTTTGGCTTCTTAATGAAGAAGAAGAAGCCACCAGTCACGTATATCCTCCCTCTTCCTCCCTATTGTCTGTAATGTCTTTGTGTATATGTATTTTTTTTTATCCCCAGACCTCCCCACCTGTTAAAAAATGTCCGTTCAAAATATTCACTCCCCCCCCAAATCCGTGTGTGTCCCCCACGTGAGAGTGTAACCCATCTTCTTGTGTTTTGTGCCCGTATTCTTGTGCTTTGTGGGGGATGTGCACAATGAGTCCGAAACTTAATTAATGATTTTTTAGATACAAAGTATATTTTTAATGTTAAAAATTTTTTTTACAAAAATAGGTAATTCGCATTCTTGTGTTTTGTCCGTGTCCCCCACGTGTGGTGGATTCGGATTATTATGGGCTAGGTCCGAAAATTAGGCTTAAAAATGGATCGTTTGAACCCGAATATTATTCTTTGCCCGAAACCGAGAGTGAAAACACGATTTTATTTAATTAATCCTACATAAGCAAAATAACTATAAAAATAAGACTGACAATTAAAACAAAACTATTTATATATTTTTTCAAGATTATAATAACTACAAAACATTAGTAAAACTATTTTTTTTTGTAATTTTTATTTTTATATAAAGATAAAAAAATAAAGTACTATTTTTTGTATTTTTAAAGTTTAAAATGACTACAAAATATTAATGAAACTATTTTTGTAATTTTCAAAATTATATAAAGATAAAAAATAAGGTACTATTTTTTGCATTTTTTAAGTTTATGACAAATACATAAACTAAAATTTATATATTTTTTTTTTGTATTTTTCCATTTTGTGATGAAAATAAAGTGAAAGAGTCAAAATTTAGCTGAGATAGGTATATTAAGCCTAAACTAAATATTTTACGCAAAACTGTAAAAATTCTTGGGGAGGGTTAAAAATCACGCATCTACAGAGGGTAGCCTTTTTAATCGGTTCTTTTCAAAGTAGATTCAAAGTAATTGAAGGCCTGTGATTTTGTATGACGGTCGGGCGTCCCCGAGTCGCGTTAGTTTGTCCGGTATAGCCGTATGCCCGTAGTCATTTGTGCTTAGCCGGAGCTATTTTGGTCCCGAGTGAAGTAGTTTAGGTGTCTATATCGAGGGTATGCCTTTTTAGGGGTCTTACAAGTTTGATATATAGCCTAAACTTCAGGATCGAGTTTATGCATGTAGTAAGGTCTTACAAATTATTCATGCCTTTGAGGTCTTACAGTTTTGGATACTTGGTACAAGTATTGTTCATGGCTTGCTTGAGGTCTTACAAATATTGTTGTTGCCTTATGTAGGTCTTACGAGACCGAGTCTACCTGCTTGGGGTCTTACGGCCTCAAGTTTTTTAATGAATGGCGATTGGCGACAATCCACGAATTATCGAGGGTACCTTGGCTCATAAGCTGTTACTTGTAGACTTTGTATTGCCTCATTGAGGGCTTACAATTTCGGAGATCCCAACCCTGGGATCGTGCGTCTTTGTTGAGATTTTAACGCTAGTTCCCGAGTATTCGGGACACTTTTGACCTTGGAGACGTTTTGTGATTTTCATGTTGCCTCATTGAGGGCTTATGAGTTTGGAGTCCTGACCCGAAGGTCGTTCAGGTGTTGAATTGTCGACGCCAGTCCCCGAATGTTCAGGACGTTTTGATGGAGGAATTGTTTTTGCGAAAATGATGAGTTTCCTTTAGGGTATGAGATGCCTCGATAAAGGTATTCGTTGATTACTTGATACAAGTTCATACGCCTCCGCCATTGGGGTCCTGGATATACGGACACAGTTCATTCAACCGTTTGGCCCGGTACGTCATTTTCCTATTGGGACTCCATTTGGCATTTCTTGGATTTTCTGAGTGGATGACCTTCCGGGGGGGTGCCCCCCAGTGTTTGAGGTTGATTTCCAAAGAAGCCTTGAAAACTTGTCGGATCTTCCTTAGGTAGCATATAGCGGTTTCCTCATTAAAAACCTTGCCGGTAAAACCCTTCTTAGGATGAAACCCGGCCGAAGGAAAAGAGTACAACACATGCTTTTGGAACCTAGGGCCT
The DNA here is from genome assembly GCA_026770625.1 of Nicotiana glauca. Lineage (NCBI taxonomy): Eukaryota > Viridiplantae > Streptophyta > Magnoliopsida > Solanales > Solanaceae > Nicotiana > Nicotiana glauca. Next base: position 19,279 of record MU679002.1, on the reverse strand, counting down.
TCCGGTTGGGAAGAGCTTCGGTTGTTTCAATTGGGTACCTGTATGGGGGTTAGTATGAAATATAAAACGAAAAGGGAGACGGCTAAACCTTAGTGTGGGACGTGCGGCGATGTTCCAAGGTCCGATATGCCCCAGTGGCTTGTGATGAGGACAAGGTACGGTCCTTTTCTTTGTTTAATCGGGCTTAATCGGGGATGTAGTTTGACTACACTTCGGCCCTTTTGTGAGTGTAGGTATTGGTGTTGGTTCCACATCGTGCACCACAAATATTTCCCTTGCGAATGGTGCTCCCCATAGATGATTTTGATCCCATCCTTTGTCGGGAATTTCATCATTTGGTGGAGGGTGGATAGTACTGCTCTCATATAGTGTATCCACGACAGTCCGAACAAGGCGTTGTACCTCATGTCTCCTTTGATGACATGGAATTTGACATTTTGGGTCGTGCCGGCCATGCTGACTGGGAGGGTGATTTCTCCTTTCGTTATCACTCGCCATGTTGAATCCGTTGAGGACTCGAGTTGCGGGCACGATTTGGTCAAGCAGTCTGAGCTGCTCTATTACCCTCGACCTATTAATGTTGGCCGAGCTACCTTGGTCCACGATTACACTTTTTATTTGAAATGTATTTACGAGGAAAGAGATTACCAATGCGTCGTTGTGAATTTGAGGCAAGGTCTCAGTGTCCTCTTTGCTGAATGTTAGGGCATCTTCGGGTATGTATCCCGGGGTTCGGTTTTCTCTGGTGATAGGTATTTTTGTCCTTCTCATCACGGGTTCCTAAGGAGCATCGATGCTTCCTAAGATCATTTGGATAACATGTTGCAGCTCATTTGTTTCGTTCTTCTTAGCCACCTATCATTCCCAGAACTGGTTTTTAGCCCGATCACTTAAGAATTCTCAGAGGTGACCTTTATTGAGTAGTCTGGCTACTTCCTCTCGGAGCTGGTGACAATCCCCGATCCTATGGCCATGCGTGTTGTGAAATTCGCATACTAAGTTATGATTCCTTTGGGAAGGATCCGACTGCATGGGCTTAGGCCATATGGTGTCTCTGATTTTGCTGATGGAGAACACGATGTCTGATACATCAACGTTGAAGTTATATTATGATAAGCGAGGTGCCTCGGTTAGCCCCATATTTCTATCAAACCCGGGTCTATTAGTGAGTCCCCTAGGTTTTTGTCCTCGATTCATCAGTCGATCGTTGCAAGGTGGGTAGCGCCTCGGAGCGTTCCTTTTGTCTTTGGTGTATGGGTGATATCTTTCTTTATTTGGCTTTGGTTCCTTCGCCAGAAGCCTTCTTGGGTATACTGAGCCTGAGGGGGCTCCTAGTTGGTCATTCTCGACCCTAATCTTTGACTGGTATCGGTTGTGGACGTCCGACCAGGTCGCAGTGGGATACTCAATCAAATTATATTTCAACTGCTTGGAAGCCACCGAGCACCATTCATTCAGCCCTTAAGTGAAAACCTGCACTGCCCAATCATCGAAAATCGGCGGTAGTTCCATTCATTCCATCTGGAAGCGAGATACGAGCTCTCGCAACATTTTGTTCTCCCTCTTCTTGATCTTGAACACGTCAGATTTCCTTGTTGCTACTTTGATGGCATCGGCGTGTACCTTTATTAAGGAGTCCGCTAGCATGGCAAACGAGTCTATAGAGTTTGGAGCCAGATTGTGATACCACATCATGTCCCCCTTCGAGAGCGTTTCCCCTAACTTCTTTAGAAAGACGGACTCAATATCATCGTTCTTTATGTCATTGCCCTTCACTTCGCAAGTGTAAGCATTAACGTGCTCACTGGGGTCTGAGGTCCCGTTGTATTTTGGGAGTTCTGGCATTTTGAACTTCTTTGGAATGGGTTTCGGGGCCGCTTCCTCAGGGAACGACCTTTGTATGAACTTCTTCGAATCCACACCTTTCAAGACCGAGGGGAGCGCCCAGAATTTGGTGACCCTGGAGTTGTAGGTCTCGACCTTCTTGTAGTTGGCTTCTATCAATTTCTTGCCCAATTCAATTCCTCTGGTGAGGTCCTCGAGCATCTTCACGATGACAGGAACGGCTATCGACCCGTTATCGCTCGATCTCTCCGGTACCTATTCGACTGGGGGAGTGGTCCCTGGTGCTACCGCGCTAGGGGTTTTCTGGTGACTTTGTAGCTGAGCGAGAGCCAGCTGTTGTGCCTGCAACATTTCAAAAATAACATGAAGGCTAACCTCCCGTTCTTCCCCGGTTGGGGTTTTATGATCCTCTTGTGGGTCTTCTTAGTGCACGCTCCTGTTGGTGTGTGAACTTATATTGACCTGCTAGGTGTCGCATGAACCTATGTTTACTGGAATTGGTCCTGGCGAATTCTCGAGGTTTCGTGGTGGCACACCAACATTTGGAGCAGCCACACCGTTCTCTCTGTGGTTTTCAAGATTATCTTTTTCAACTCTATTTACCGAGCTAGACATTTTAACCTGAAATCGAAGATCTTGGACAAGAAAAAATGTGAAAGATAACTTGTGTTATGTAATGAAACGAGCAAGACAATATTCACTAATATTTTTATCCCCACTGTGGGCGCCAAACTGTTTACCGTGAAAATGTTAATAACAATTAAATTTGCTGATGGGACTCTAAAAATATGTTATCTATTTTTATGCTAGTTGTTAAGCAGTTGATGCTAGATATGTGAGACTTGGAGACAAAATAAAGTTAAGGAGAGAGCTACAATCAAACCGATAGGCTAGCTATTCGGGGCCGTGAGCTTGTCAATTCAGGCCTCGAGATCGATCTCATGGCTTGGCTACGAGCTATCGATGGTAATCGGGATAGGGCTTAACAGTTATAAAATAATCAATGAAGGGTATTTATGGCCAATGACAAGCAATAAATGAAGAACAAATATGAAGATAATAAATGGAAGCAATAATATAAAGAGAGTATGTTAGAGAGAAAAGAGAATGTTCTTGCATATTTCGTGTGGAGTAATTGGAGAAACAGAGGCTTACAAATGGTAAGGATCCTCTTTATATAGTAGGGTAATCCTAACATAGTACAAAATACATTAATTACAAAGATATGGGGATGGGGCAACTAGATATGACACCCTAATTCTAATTTAGAGTAGACCAACAGGCTTTGTCAGTCCTAGCCATGTACCTTGGGAACTTCTCCTTTCCTATCATGGTCGTGGTTACCACTATCCCTAGGTCAGGTGTCGATGAGCCTCGAGGGAGGGAACTCGACCACAACCTTTCAGCCTCGAGCTTTGAGATGATCTTTCAAAATGTCTTAATGACGAGAAAACAGACCCTCCGATTTTGCCGTATACAAAGAGTCTCTCTCGTTTCAAGACACAACCATCACAGACAGGACACCATTCGCCACATTGAGGGGCCCACTTGAGACAAACAAACTTGGTACCTCTAGCACAATTCCAAAATCATAGGATCAAGTCTCCCGCTCAAATAAAACAGACCCAAACTGAAGGGATACGTGTAAACATATGTTAAACCCTCCTTTGTGAAGGTCACTCGCTCCACCAGGTCAGGAGCAATGATGTTCAGGGCGTGACTGTCATAATATTCTTTTACAACAAGAATACTTGAAGGACGAATAGAAGAAGGGTATTTTTCCAACATCCCAAGTACAAGGGTTTGAAGTGGGGAACTTCTCATCGAAGTCCTTGCAGTGTTCAGATGTTTAGGGATGATGGTGCTCATCATGGGAGGATCAGCATCAAGATCGATCTCTTTATCTTTCCCCCACCAAAGAGAAAACAAAAGTTCTTAGAAGAATCAGTTAAGAAGCTATAATAAGAAGGAGATGAAAGACTTTTTTGAAGAAGAACAAACTGAGATGAAATCAGAATGGATTTGAATGCAAAGTAGTTGAGAGAAATTTATAAAATTATTAGAAGTGGATGAAGAAGAATGAAGCGTATAAGCAAAAGAATAGGCGGCTAAAATTATGGCCATGATTACCTCGAGAACTGAAATATTTCTAAATCGTGGAGTAAAAAGTGTTCAGGGTATTAAATACGAGAAGACATGCATTTTATCAAGTGTTAGAAACATTTCAGAAGGGTTCAAAAAATTTCCTTCCAAGAAAGGAATCTTCACCAACTTTCCGATGACACAAAGATATATTACCGAAAAGCAGAGGACTATCCGTATAGGGTAAAATCGATTTATATTAAATGCTCGAATGGTAGCATGACACTTGGAACCAGAGACAAATAGGAGATGAAGCGAGTAGAAACAAAAACCAACAACAGCTTTAGTTAGCACCGGATAGATCCCAAGGCAGACACAATCAACGAAAGCAATGAAAAATATTTTTCACCAGGTGAAATTCAATGAAAAATATTTCTCAGTATTGAATATACAATCGTTGCAGAGAATTTTAGCATTCATGGTCTAGTGTTACATATTCATCCGTGAAGAGGGGCTTGATCCTAGGACCTTGTTCCCTGGGTATAGCTATAAATAATAGCTTTAACAACCATCGTAAGGGACAAAAATATCTGGTAAAACTTATGCTATACATTATTCTCAATCTAAATAATAGTTTACTTTTTGTCTAATATTGTTCTTATCGCTATCTTCGAAAGACCTGTCTCCCGAAACCAAGCTACCTACTGTCTTTTGATTTTAACGCTAAGTCTTATACTTTGTATTTATTTTATTTATCATTTTTGTGATCAAATCGATTCGTTTGTTTATAAATCACGCTGTAAATTCAAGTGTACCATTTTGCGAGTAAACAATATACAATATCCAAATTCCTATTTATTACTCCCTCTGTTTCAGTTTAGATGACATATTTTCCTTATTAGTCCTTTTAAAAAAGAATGAGAAATTTCTATATTTAGTAAGAAGTTAACTTTAAACTACATACTTTACCCTTAATGAGAAGCTTTTATAGCCACACAAGTATAATGGTCTCACAAAGCTTTTACCTTTTAAACTTTTAGGACCACATGTTTCAAAAATCTTCTTCTTTTCTTTCTTAAACTTTGTGTCAAGTCAAACTATCTCATCTAAATTAAAAAGGAGGAAGTATATATTATGAATATTGAACCCTATCTATTAAACTCCCCTTGCAGATAACATTAATGTAGTTCATAGAGTACTCTCATAAAAATGATCTCGTACAGTTACTTGTCATAAAAAGTAAAAGTTTTGTAACAAAGATAAAATAAGACATGCAGCATCGACTTCACAACATGATAATCTTTAACCTAAAAAAGAGGAGATGTACAAATCTTCTGAGAATGTAAGATAATGTTCGCGAAGGTATCCATCATTTCCGCCTTCTCATTTTCACGGGAGATTAGAATTGTTGTAATTCGGATAGATGTTATTAGGAATCTCGGGGATAGAATAGTTCAAAATATTATACAGTTTAAAACCAAACACATATTTAAGTTATACCATGTATATCTAATTTCTAATACAACGAACAACGCGCCTCATATAAAATAATCTCTGTATTACAATTTCTACGTTATTAATCCCTATATAATTTATTTCTAAACAAAATGATCCCTAAGTGTATTTTTTTACTTTTAATAAAGTCTTGATATCATTAAGATGTTATCCTGTCAAAGATTTTTGCAAATGATAGTTCACCACTATTACATCCATTTTCATTGTTACTCGTCGTTGTCACCGCATACCATGTTGGTGTTCATCAATTCAGTTTCGGTGAGTTTGGACTTAGAATAATGTTGGTGTTCATCAATTCAGATGCAGGTCTCTGACCTCGTAATTTCAAGGTTAGTGTTCACAATTACGAAGAACCCTATTTCCTGCTTGGGTAGCAATTGCAAAGAAAATCTTCGCATTTGCGAAGAGGGGTGGGTCAGCCAAGGTTTGCATTTGCGATCCAAAGGGTCGCAAATGCGGAGGACCACTATTCGTATTTGCGAACAAATCATCACCAATGCGATGATAGTAGAGGTGTGAGGGTTTTTTTGAATAGAGTGTGATTGCGACATCTGCGCCTGGTCAAAATTTAAGTTAGACGAGATTTCTATCATTCTTTCAAACCTAGAGAACCTTAAAGGCGATCTTTCCAAGAGCCCTTCTTCCCCAATTCATTAGTAAGTGATTCTAACATATTTTCTTTCAATCTTCCATTACATTTCATAAGATTTCAACCTAAAATCTACGATTTCTGCGATGGAAATTGGGGGTATGGGCAGAATTAAGGATTTTGTAAAATAGGAATTTAGACCTCGGGTTTGTGCCAAGCGGGCTAAAGAGTTGACTTTTTTTGACTTTTTTAGTAATGACCTAAATTGAATCTTTTGCAATTGTGGGTAGTTCCTAAGGCTTATTTTGAACCGTTTGGTCGATAATTTGTTAGATTTGGTTAGTTCTGATGCTTAATTAAAAGGCAAAGCTGTGGTTGAGCTTTTAGTTGATCTTTGGAGCGGGTTAAGTATCGTGGTTAACCTTGACATGAGGGATCAGGACTTGTTTGCCTATTTGTTACTTGTTTAAATGTGGGGTACAACGTATATGTGAGGTGACAGGTACTTATGCATTATTGTTGGGTTAAAGCATGCGGGTAGAACTTGTTTCTTGTAAGTTATTGCTTCCATTGATCATGATATCCATGCTTATACTAGTTAAATACTAAATTGATCGTTCTTTCCGCATTTATGGGCTATCTATGATAATTGAGTATTGTTTTTGAAGTTGAGATTGGTATTGTGGAACCATTGTCTCCCTATTATTATATGTTAATTGTTATATGGTAAGAGAGAGTGTTAATGCACGAAGGTTGATGTCGTGGTGTATTTGAGTGTTAATGCACGAAGGATGATATCGTACCGTATTTGAGTGTTAATGCACGAATGGTGATGTTGTGCCGTATTTCAGAGTTATTGCGCGATTGATGTCATGTTGTATCTACTGATTCATGATGAAATTGAGAGTAAAAGCACGAAGGGTGATGCCGTGCAGTTATTACTATTTTATAGTGAGGTTGAGAGTAAAAGCACGAAGGGTAATACCGTGCAGTTTATTCATGATGTTCATTCATTCTACTGGTTGATGTCTTATTGACAGTTTCTTCTTATTAATCCATTTTGTAGTTACCATAATTTTCACCCTATCGCATGTCCCCTCCCAACAGAACATGTTTAGCCTTATTTGTTGTTATGTTGTACGTATATTGTTATCTGCACAGGTTTATTTACGTGGTTGTCCTATCATAGCCTTGTCACTACCTCGTCGAGGTTAGGCTCGTTACTTACGAAGTACATTAGGTCGGTTTTACTCATACTACACTCTGCACTTCTTCTTAAGATATTGGTACTCGTCTTAGTTGTTTGTGAGGTGTTTCAAATCAGATTAGAATTTGGGGAATCGAAGTAGATCTGCTAGCTTCCGCAGATCTTGAAGCCCCCTTTCTCACCTCCTATTTAATGTTCTTTTTCATTCGAGACAGTTGTACCTGTTTCAAACCTTGTTTGTAGAAATTCTAGAAGCTCGTGAACTTGTGACTCCATATCATGTTGTACTTAGATATTATTGGTTTTTATGTCATTCTGCATTCCGTATTGGTTTCATTTCGGTTTAATTGGTTTTACTTATTTGAAATGATTAAAATTAGCTTAAAGATTGTCTAATATTGTCTTGCCTAGTAAGTGAAATGTTAGGCATCATCATAATACCGAAGGTGGGAATTTCGGATCGTGACAAGTTGGTATCAGTGAACTAGGTTGCCTAGGTCTCAAAAGCCACGAGTAGGCTTAGTAGAGTCAGGAGGATCGTTATGGAGACGTCTATATTTATCTTTTAGAGGCTATGGAATTTAGGAACAAATTTCACGTCTATTCTTCTTTATCTTGCGAGTTTAGTCTCTCATTAATAACTGAACTCTTCTAATCTTGTTCTCTCATAGATGGCGAGACCACGTACTGCATCTTCAGTTGGACAGCAGCCGGATCCCCTAGTGGCAGCTCCGACTAGGGGTAGAGCACAAGGCCGAGGTCGCACCCAGAGGCCGAGGTAGAGCTGAGCCTAGAGCTCGAGCAACAACACCAGTATTGGAGCCTTAAGTGGATTTTGATAAGGGCTCAGACTATACCTGTAGGACTAGCTCAGGTCTCGGAGGGTTTCATCACCACCCCATTAAGACGCTTTAGTCTGTTTGGTGGGTCTTATAGAGAGTATGGCCCAACCGGTACATTTCCTATGGCACCAGCTATCTCTCAGCCTGGGAAGGAGCACAGAATCCCGTTACTCACATACCGGAGTAGATGGCTCCCTAGTATCACACTCTAGCAGCCCCTCAAGTTGGGGTAGTTCAACCAGTTGTTGCAGCATAGGCTGGTGATGTAACCGCCATGTCTTATGAAGGTTTATTGAGATTGGACAAGTTCACAAAGCTTTTCCTAGTTCACTTTAGTGCTGCACCTTCTGAAGACCCACAGGATTTTCTTGACCGCTGCCATGAGATGCTGAGGAACATGGGGATAGGTGAGACTAATGGGGTTGATTTTGCTATGTTTCGGATAATGGGTTCCGCCAAGAGGTAGTGGAAGGATTTTGTATCGACCAGACCAGCTAGATTGCCTGCTCTTACTTGGGACCAGTTCTCCCAGCTATTTTCTAGAGAAGTTCCTTCTTATTACACTGAGAGAGGATTACCGCATGCAGTTTTAGCATCTTCAGCAGGGTAGTTTGATTGTTACTCACTACAGGACCCATTTTGTGGAGCTAGCCTGTCATGCTATTCTTTTAATTTCTACCGACAGAGAGAGAGAGAGAGAGAGAGAGAGAGAGAGAGAGAGAGAGAGAGAGAGAGCAGGCTTATTGATGGAATCACTCACCCTATTAGGCTACTGATGGCCAAGGAGATGGGGGGTAAGATTTCCTTTCTGATGGCTACTAATGTTGCCAGGTGGATCGAGATAGTTATGACACAGGAGAGAGAGAGTATGGGTCTGATAAGAGGCCTCATCATTGTGGTGGTTTTAGTGGTGCCTCGTTTGGAGGTAAGGGTACTTTTGGTAGAGGCCATCCTCCCAGGTCATTTCATTCAATGCTCCAGGTATCCCATAGTGCTTCAGGTGGTCGTGGCCCTCAAATATCTCATTCCGACCAACTAGCCTACAGTGCACCACCAGATCCTATTAGTGCACCTTCGCTCCAGAGCTTTCAGGGTGGTTACTCAACTTAACAGGGTCTCAGGGTCATTAGTCACAACAGTCGAGGTCTTGTTATACTTGTGGTGATCCGAGGCACATTGCTAGATTTTGCCCTCAAGCACCGGGCAACTCACAGTTGTAGGGCTCTCGTGCCATGGTCCCGACACACAGTGCTTCACTGCCTGCTCAGCCAGCTAGAGGTAGGGATCATACAACTAGAGGGGGAGGTCAGGCCATTAGAGGTGGAGGTCAGGCAGTAAGAGGTGGAGGCTAGCCAGCTAGGGCCCAGTCTAGAGATGTATTTCGGAGTGGTGGGGCCCAACCCAGATGTTATGCTTTCCCAGCCAAGCCTGAGGCTGAGTCATCTGATGCTGTTATCAAAGGTATTGTTTTAGTTTTCCATAGAGATGCTTCGGTTCTATTTGTCCGGGTTTTACTTATTCATATGTGTCATCTTATTTTGCTTCATATCTAGTTGTGCCTCATGATTCTTTCAGTTCTCCTATATATGTGTCTGCGCCTGCGGGAGATTCTATTATTGTAGATCATGTCTATTTTTTGTGTGTGGTTACTATTGGGAGTCTTGATACTAGCATAGATCTTCTACTTCTCAATGTAGTAGATTTTGATGTTATCTTGGGTATGGATTGTCTGTTACCTTATCATGTTATATTGGATTGCCACACCAAGACAATGACCTTAGCCCTGCCAGGGTTGCCTTAATTAGAGCGGAGGGGGTACTCCTTCCATTCTACTAGTAGGGTTATCTTTTATGTGAAGGCTCGGTATATGATTGAGAAGGGGTGTCTAGCTTATTTGGCTTATGTTTGTGATTCTAGTGCGGAGGTACCTTTCAGTGATTTAGTACCAGTTGTTCGTGAGTTTCCATAGGTGTTTCCTACAATCTACCGGGGATTCTTGATGCAAGGTCTTATTTATGTACCTAATGTCGATGGACTTCATGAGTTGATTCTTAAGGAGGCCTACATTTCCCGGTATTCTATTCATTCGGGTGCCACCAAGATGTATCAGGACTTTCGTCAACATTATTGGTGAAGGAGGATGAAAAATGATATAGTTACATATATAGATCGGTGTCTAAATTGTCATCAAGTAAAGTACGAGCATCAGAGGCCTGGTGGTTTACTTCAAAAGTTAGAGATTCCTGACCGGAAGTGGAAGCGTATCATTATGGATTTTGTTGTTGGACTCCTATGGACTCAGAAGAAGTTTAATGCAGTATGGGTGTTGTGACAAGCTGACCAAGTTAGTGCATTTCATTCATGTGGCAGTTACCTATTCTTCAGAGCGGTTATCTACGATCTGCATCTGCGAGATCGTCTGTCTTCACAGTGTGCCCATTTCTATTATCATTGGGCATGTGTTGAGTTGAGAAAGGCATTTTATCCTGAAATAGACGAACAATACAAGCGCACTCTTCAGATATTGGAGGATATGCTCCGTGCTTGTTTTATATATTTTGGAGGTTCTTGGGATCACTTGTTGCCATTTGCAGAGTTTGCCTACAACAACAGCTATCAATCGAGCATTCAGATGACTCCCTATGAGGAATTATATGGGAGGCAATACCGATCGCTAGTTGGATGGTTCGAGCTGGGGAAGGGTTGATTGTTGGGTACATGATTGTTACAGTATGCCTTGGACAAGGTCAGGATTATTCAGGATCGACTTCGCATAGCTCGATCTAGGCAAAGAGTTATGCCAACCGTATAGTTCGTAATGTTGAATTCATGGTGGGAGAGAGGGTGTTGCTCAGAGTTTCACCCATGAAGGGTGTGACGAGGTTCGAAATGAAGGGAAAGTTGAGCCCTAGTTATATCTAACCTTTTTGAGATTCTTCAGAGAGTGGGCGAGGTGGCTTATAAGCTCATATTACCACCTAGTTTATCAATAGTCCATCAGGTATTCTATGTGTCCATGCTCCAGAAGTATCACGTTGATTCGTCCCATGTGTTAGATTTCAGCTCACTCTAGTTGGACAAGGATTTGACTTACGAGAAGGAGTCGGTGGCTATTCTAGCCTGATAGGTTCGATAGTTAAGGTCAAACAATAATCCTTTAATTTGAGTGTAATGGAGAGTCCAGCCGGTAGAGGTAGCTACTTGGGAGACCGAGTCGGACAAGCAGAGTAGATATCCACACCTTTTCACCAGTCCGAGTACTTTTCTATGCCCGTTAGAGGACAAATGATTGTTTTAGAGGTGGAGAATGTGATGACCCGATAGGTCATATAGAATTTTGAACCTTAAATCTGCGTTTCAAAGCCCTCGATAGCTTTTTTAAGCCTTCCTCAATTTGCGTGCAAAATATGAGAATATTTTTGGAAGGATTTTACGTTAAAAATTGATAAAATATGAAATTTTGCCGTAACAATTCATTTGAACTGAATTCAAGTTAACATTTTGAGCAAACAGACATGTATCTATGTTTTGACTGTCTTGGTGGGTCCGTATTGTGATTTTGGACTTGAGCGTATGCTCGAAATCAAATTTCGAGGAGTCTTCCTATTTTGGTTCTATCCATTACTAAATTTATGACTTATATGTAAAATATTTGTGAAAAATGGAGTTAGTTTGATGTTATTCGGATGCCCGGTTGTTAAAATAGAAGTTATAAAGTTTTCTTGATAATTTTATTTTATTTGGTGTCTGATTCATAGTTCTAGGTGTTATTTAGGCAAACTGATCGTACGAGCAATTTTATATGATATTTTTGGACTTGTGTGCATGCTTGGTTTGGATCCACGAGGGCTCAGGTGAGTTTCGGATAGGCCACTGAGTGTGTTTGGACTAAGAAACAATGCTAGTGTTCTTCAGTTCTGGTGCAGGTCTCTAACCTCGCAATTGTGAGTTCAGTGTTCACAATTGCGAAGAACCTAATTTCCTGCTCGGGTTGCAATTGCGAAGAGGGGTGAGTCAGACAAGGTTCGCATTTGTGGTCAAAAGGGTCGCAAATGCAGAGGACCACAATTCGCTTTTGCGCTCAGGTGTGAAGGCTTCGCAATTGCGGTGGCTTTTTTGCATTTGCGTGGTTCGCAATTGCGAACCCCAGGTTGCAAGTGTGACACCTATGCCTTGTCAAATGTTAAGTTAGATGATATTTCTCTCATTCTTTCAAAATTTCAAACCAAGAATCCTAGAGGTGATTTTATTAATAGCCCTTCTTCCCTAATTCATTGGTAAATGATTCTATTTTCTTTCAATCTTCCATTTCATAAGATTTCAAACTAAAATCTAGGATTTTCAAGGTGGAAATTGGGGGTATGGGTAGAATTAGGGATTTTTGTAAAATTAGAATTTAGACCTCAAATTGAGGTTGAATTTTGAAACAAATTACATATTCGGGCTTGGGGTGAATAGGTAATCGAGTTTTGGTCTGAATTTCAGAATTGGACCAAGCGAGCCTAGGAGTTAACTTTTGATTGGTTGATAATTTGTTATTCAGATGTTTGTTAGAAAGGCAAACCCTTGGTTAAGTTTTGAGTTGATCTTTGGAGCGAGGTTAGTGACATGGTTAACCTTGACTTCAGGGATTAGGACTTGTTTGCCAATTTGTTACTTGTTTAAAAGTGGGGTACAATGTATATGTGACGTGACGAGTACTTATGCATTATTGTTGGGTTAAAGCATACGGTTGAAACTTGTTTCGTGTAAGTTGTTACTTTAATTGATCATGATATCCATGCTTAGACTAGTTAATTACTAAATTGACGTTCTTTTTGTATTTATGGGCTATCTATGATAATTGAGTATTGTTTTTGAAGTTCAGGTTGTTATTGTGGAACCATTGTTGACGTAAGGTTTGTCCTTTTTTATTCTATCTCTCTATTGTTATATGTTCAGTATTATATGGTAGTGGAGAGTGTTAATGCATGAAGGGTGATGTCGTACCGTATTTGATTGTTAACATACAAAGGGCGATGTCGTGCCGTATTTGAGTGTTAACACATGAAGGGGGATGTTGTGCCGTATTTGAGAGTTAATGCATGAAGGGTGATGTCGTGTCGTATCTATTGATTCTTGATGAAATTGAGAGTAAAAGCACGAAGGGTGATGCCATGTCGTTATTACTGTTTTATAGTAAGATTGAGAGTTAAAGCATGAAGGGTGATGTCGTGCATTTATTCATGATGTTTATTCGTTTTACTGGTTGAAGGCTTATTGACAGTTTCTTGTTATTATTCCCTTTTGTAGTTACTGTATTTTTCACCCCTTCGCATGTCCCATCCCAATAGTACATTTAGCCTTATTTGTTGTTATGTTGTACGTATATTGTTATCTGCACAGGTTTATTTACGTGGGTGTCCTATCATAGCCTCGTCACTAGTTCATCGAGGCTAGGCTCGACACTTACAGAGTACATTGGGTAGGTTGTACTCATACTACACTCTGAACTTTTTCTGCAGATTTTGGTACTGGTCCCAACTGTCCGTGAGGTGTTTCAGCTCGGATTAGCATTTGGAGACTCAAGGTAGATCTGCTGGCGTCCACAGACTTGAAATCCTATTCCTCACTCCCTATTTAATATTCTTTTTCATTTGAGAGAGTTGTACTTATTTCAAACCCTATTTGTAGAAACTCTAGAAGCTCGTGAACTTGTGACTCCAGATCTAGGTGATACTTAGATATTATTGGTTTTTATGTCATTCCGCATTCGCTATTAGTTTTATTTTAGTTTAATTGGTTTTACTTATTTTAATTAATTAAAATTGGCTTAAAGATTCTGTAACGTTGGCTTGCCTAGCAAGTGAAATGTTAGGCGCCATCACGGTTACGAAGGTGGGAATTTCGTGTGATGACCCAAAAGGTCATCTTAAGTTTCAGAAATCGATATCATTTCTCAGGCCTTCAAAACCTTATTTTATTCCTCCTCGATTTGCATGCACAGTCCGGGCATGTTTCTGGAAAGCTTTTATGTGGAAAATTGATGAAATAATAATTGTTGGCCTAAAAAGTTAATTTTTATTTACTTCGGTCAACTTTGAGTAGACGAACCCGGGCCCATATTTTGATGGTCCCTAGGTCCGTAGTAAAATATGGGATCTGTGCTTGTATGCCCGGAATCGAATTCCGAGGACCCTAGCCTGAGAAATGAATTTTTGATGAAAATTGTAAGACTCAAATTATAATGGTTTAAAAAATTTGGTTAATATTTGATCTTGTTGGTATGATGTCTGTATTTGGTTCCGGAGCTCGGTATAGGTCCGTTATGATATTTATACCTTATCTATGAAATTTGGTGAGAAATGGGACTGATCTGACGTGATTCGGACCTTCGGTTGAGAAAACAGAAGTTTTAAAACTTTCTTAAAAATTTCATGCAATTTTGGGCTAAATTCGTAGTTCAAGATGTTATTTTGGCGATTTTATAGCACAAGAAAGTTCGTATGATGTTTTAAGACTTGTGTGCATGTTTTTTTGTGATTACCAAAGGCTCGGTTGAGTTTCGGATAGGTTACGGAGTGATTTGAACTTAGAAAATTTTGCTGGTATGCTTCAGGTTTGTAGACTTCGCATTTGCGAAGTCTGGATCGCAAATGCGAGCCTCGTATTAGCGAAGGAAGTTCGCATTTGCAAACTCCTAATCGCAAAGGTGACACCTACAACTGGTCAGAAATGATTTTGGATGGGATTCTTCATCCATTCTGCAATTTTTCAAAACCTTAAACACAAGAGGCAATTTTTCAAAGACTTTTTTCTTCCTCAAATCATATGTAAGTGATTCTTAACTAGTTTCTTTCAATTTTTCGCCTCTTTTTACAAGATTTCAACCTAGATTCTATGGTTTTCATTGCTGAATTGGGGACTTTGGGTAGAAATTAGAAATTTCAAAATTTGGATTTAGACCTCAAATTGAGGTCAGATTCCAAAACTAATTACATATTAGGGCTTGGGGGTGAATGGGTGAATGGGTTTTGGTCTGAACCTCGAGTTTTGACCGAGCGTATTTTTGATTTTTAGGGAAAATGTTTGGAAACTTATAATTATGTATTGGAATTGATTTATTTAGTGATAATTGATGTTATTAAGTTAATTATGACTAGATACGAGTGGTTCGGAGGTGGAAACTAGAGGAAAAGCGATAATTGAGCTTTGAGTTGGCCGTTGGATTGAGGTAAGTGTTTTGCCTAACTTTGACTCTAGGGATTAGGGATCCCTGACTTAATTTCTATATGAAAATCCATGTGTGTGGCGTATAGGTGATGTGACGAGTACGTATGCGCCGCCAATTTATCTGTTTTGACTGTTCCCTTCTCGTTCTTAATATAGTGTTCCCTACCTTAACTGTTACCTGTTTTATTGATATTTCCATGATTAGTTGCTACTTGTCAGATATTGTTTTTGTTGTTAAAAGCATTGGATATTACATGGTTTCATTGTTTCATGTTATTGGTTTAAGCTAGTTAATAGTGTTTATTAGTGTACTTTACATTGGTTTGGCTGAATAGTATAATTCGAGTGAAGTTTCATAATTTTATCGCTTTCCATTTGTTTTAGTTGAGGCTAAGTACCGTGGGGAGTTTTGAGCCAAAATGTGAAATTTCTGTTCTTATTGTGTGATTGGTATTGATATGGTAGGATCAGGTTGCGCACCGCAACAGGAGGAATAAGGGTGATATATTGAGGAGGAATTAGGCTGAAATGTGAATAAATGGTGGGATCGGGTTGCGCGCTGCAACTGGAGGATTAAGTGTGATATATTGAGGAGTATTAAGGGTGGATTGTTATTGTACGGTGGGAACGGGTTGCATGCTGTAATAGGAGGAATAAGGGTGGACTGATACGTAGTAATAAGGGTGAATGTTCATATTGTTACTAATTATATGGTAGGATTGGGATGCGCACCACATCGGTTCATTGTTTATGTATCCTTCTTCTGCTGAGAAGTTATTGTGTAGTTTTGTATCTCACTTACGGATTGGTTATAACTGGGTACTGCTAAGATATTTTGATTTCCGTATTCATTTTTGTTGCAAGTTACTGTTTCATTTTATTCCGTACTTCTTTTCACTTTATTACATACTGTATGCAGGTTATATTGTAATTTCCCCATCGTAGCCTCGTCTCTACCTCGTCGAGATTAGGCTCGGCACCTACGAATACATGGGGTTGGTTGTACTGATACTGCACTCTGCACTTTTTGTGCAGATTTCGGAGCAAGTGGCTGATAGAGAGATTGGCTGCTGGTTCACAATTTGGAGGCCCAAGGTAGTCCTGTAGGCGTCCGCAGACCCTGGAGTCTCCTTCTACATTTCTACATTTATGTTTCTCTTTCATTTCAAATAGATGTAATTTCTTTCTGACCGATATTTGTAGTAATTCATAGTATGTTCGTGGATTCTTACACTAGGTTCTAGGCAGTAACAATTATGATATTATTAATAGTATATGGATAATTTTTATTTACGTATTTACGCATTTACTTCTACTTAATTTAGCTTTTAAAAAAAAATTTAATCTATGAAGTGTAAAGCAATATGGTTAATAAAACTCTAACATTGTCTTGCCTAGAGAGTGTGATGTTAAGCGCCATCACGGTCCCGTTGGTGGGAATTTCGGGTCGTGACAAGTTGGTATCAGAGCAGTAGGTTGCCTAGGTCTCACAATTCACGAACTAGCTTGGTAGAGTCTGTGGGATCTGTACAGAGACGTTTGTGCTTATCCCCTATAGGCTACAGAGTTTAGGAACAATTTCATTTCTATTCTTCTCTGTTGTGTGATTTGATCTCTTAATGCTAATTTAACTCTCTACTCTTCTTCCTTCACAAATGGTGAGAACACATACCGCTTCTTCAGTTGAGTAGCAGCCAGAGCCCCTAGTGGCAACTCCTACGAGGGGCAAAGGCCGAGGCCGAGGCCGTGCTAGAGGCCGATGTTGGGGCAGGGCTCAGCCCAGAGCTCGATCAACAGCATCAATGCAGAGCCTCAGATAGAGTTTAATGAGGAGGCTCCAGCTTAGACCGTTCCACCAGGGCCAGCTTAGGTTCCGGAGGGGTTCATTGTTATCCTAGTACTTTAGGATGCTTTGGTCCGTCTAGTGGGTCTTATGGAGAGTGTTGCTCAGGCCGGCACATTTCTTGTAGCACCAGCCATCTCACAAGCTGGGGGAGGAGCCTAGACTCCCGCTACTCCCACTCCGAAGAAGATAGCTCCCCAGTTTCAGATTCTAGCAGCTCAGCTAGTTGGGGTAGTTCCGCCGGGTGTTGCAATACAGACCGGTGATGGATCAGCTATGTGTTCTGAGGCTTTGTGGTGATTGGATAGGTTTACCAAGCTTTTTACCACTCAGTATGGCGGTACATCTTCATACAATCCCCAAGACTATCTAGACAGTTGTCATGAGGTATTATGAAACATGGGGATAGTAGAGACCAATGGGGTCGACTTTGCTACCTTTTATCTGTTAGGTTCCGCCAAGAAATGGTGGAGGGATTTTTGATTAGCTAAACCAGCTGGGTCGCCAGATCTTACTTGGGACCAGTTCTCTCAGCTATTTCTGGAGACGTATCTTCTTATCACCTAGAGAGAGGACTACTGGATTCAGTACGAGCGCCTTCAGTAGGGTTTTATGGTTGTCACTCAGTACGAGACTGGATTTGTTGATTTGACTCGTCAGACTCTTCTTATACTTCCTACCGAGAGAGAGAGGGTGAGGAGGTTTATTAAGGGACTTTCTCATCTTATCAGATTGCAGATGGCTATGGAGTTAGGGAGTGATATTTCTTTCCAAGATCCAGCCAATGTTACCAGACGAGTTGAGATGGTTCTAGCTCAAGGGAGTGGTCACGGGTTTGACAAGAGACCGCATCACTCTGGTGGATTTAGTGGGGCCTCATCTTGAGGTCAAGGTACTTTTGGTAGGGGTCATCCTCTTAGGCCATTTCATTCAGCACTTCAGACATCCCATGGAGCTTCAGGGAGTCGTGGTCCTTATGCACCTCCTTCTGGGCAACCAGCTTCTAGTTCACCACCAGCTCCTATCAGAGCACCTTCTGTTCAAAATTTTTATAGCGGTCAGTCGGCCTGTCAGGGTCAGTCTCAGTTTCCACAGCCGCAGTACCAGGATAGATATTTCGATTGTGGTGAGTATGTGCATATTCGGAGGACCTGTTAGAGATTAGTGGGTGTTCAGCCATAGAAGTAGGGTTCTCGTGCCATGATTCTGGCACCACCTGCTCAGCCAGCTAGAGGTAGGGGTCAGGGAGCTAGAGGAGGAGGTCAAGCCGTTAGACGTGGAGGTCAGCCCGTTAGAGCTAGAGTCCAAGCCACTAGAGGTTGAGGTCAGCCAGCGGGAGCCCGTCCCAGGGGTATGGTTCAGAGTGGTGGGGCCCAGCCTCGATGTTATGCTTTCCCAGTCAGGCCTGAGGTTGAGTCTTCCGATGTTGTTATTACACGTACTGTTTCAGTTTGCAGTAGAGACACTTCAGTTCTATGTGATCCAGAGTCTACATACTCCTATGTTTCATCTTACTTTCCTCCATATTTGGTTGTGCCTCGTGATTCTTGGATTTCGCCCGTGTATGTGTCCATATTGATGGGGGATTCTACTATTGTAGATCATGTTTATCATTCATGTATGGTTATTATTAGGGGTCTTGAGTCTAGCATATATATCCTACTTCTCGATATGGTATATTTTGATGTTATTTTGGGGATGGATTGGCTATCACCTTATCATGCTATTGTGAGCACGTGATTTTAACCCCAAGTAAAGAATTCCAAAATTAAAATAAATAAAGGGAATTAATTAGGAAAACGTCAAAAATGACAGAACAAATAATAAGAAATTTAAATAAAAAATATAATAATATATTAGGATGAAATAAATTATTTCAGAAAATAATAAAATAAATATAAAATAGAAAATACAAAAATANTGTGAGCACGTGATTTTTACCCCAAGTAAAGAATTCCAAAATTAAAATAAATAAAGGGAATTAATTAGGAAAACGTCAAAAATGACAGAACAAATAATAAGAAATTTAAATAAAAAATATAATAATATATTAGGATGAAATAAATTATTTCAGAAAATAATAAAATAAATATAAAATAGAAAATACAAAAATAAAAATAATAAATACAAAATACAAAAACAAG
>MU679001.1:149305-172723 GCA_026770625.1 Nicotiana glauca | reverse complement strand
TACTGACGTCCCTTTTGCCGGGGGCGCTACATTCGTGTTATGATTGTAGGTGGATTCGTAGCAGGTACTTCAGTTCATCGGCAGTAGCATTCTTTCATCTTCCACTGGCCGTTTGGTGAGCCTCTTTCCTCTCGGGGCCCTGCGTGGCTCATGCCAATTCTATTTTTGGAGTCTTATTTTGGTTTTGTGTAAGGTATAGCTGGAGCCTTATTACCGGCAAGTGTTGTATTATCCCTGTCATATCTTAGAGGCTCCGTAGACAGAAAACGTGGGATTATGGACTTATGTAGATATATGTCGGGCCTTGTAAATTATAAATTTATTAAGTAATTAAGCATGTTGGGAATGTTTGAAAAAGTATGATTTCAATTATAAACTGCTTAATCCTTTGGTTAATAAGTGATGAAAAATACAGGGGTAACACGTGGGTTAGGAAAGACACCCAGGTCCGCTTGACTGGGGCTACCCGGTTGGGCGCCGGTCATGTCCCTCGATTTGGGGCGTGACAACTACAATACTAAAAGTCATAGCCAACAATGAAAAATAGGAAGAGGAAGGAAAAAAACTTGTAGAAGAATTCTCCGCTTTGCTCCCAATGTGTTCTTCCTCCAAGGGTGTTGTCTAACCCTAAAGTAGTGTCTCTTGCCTCCTTAGGTCTTATTTGTGTCCAAAATATGTCCCCCTCCTCAAAAATACCGTTTTTCCATGTATATATACCAAGTAGGGTTGAGCCCAAACACTTATACCTTCTCCTACGCGAAAAAGGACAAGTTTTAGGCCTGGATGGCAGAACCAGGGTTGACCGTAGCATCGGCTTCCCTCACCAGGCTACAAGGTGTGCTTTCTCTAGTCCTTTTAAAAGGAAGAAAAAAGAACAAACACACAACAACTATCAGCTACAAAAACCACTATATTCAGTGAGAGACAACATCAGATTTTGCTGGAACTACAATAGGGAAATCACTGTAAATTTGAGATGCAGGCCGCGGTTATACCGCGGTCGCGGTCAAACCGCGGCCAAATACCCTCTCAGATTCTTCATTCGTCCGTAGTTTTTCACCCTGTTCCGTTTAGAATTTGGAAAAACGCAAAACATGAAAGTTGTAGCTCTTTGAGTTATCTTTCCAACCATATATTATGGAGCGCAAATAGAGGTCTGAGCAAAAAGTTATATCTATTTTACTAGACAGTACACAATATGCCTCCTCGAGTTTTCGTTCGTACTTAATTATCAAATTTGACCCCCGAACACGATCCCGGCTTAATTCTTTGAGTTTTTACTCAGACTTCAAAGCTTCAAATCACTTAAATTCATTCCATATCATCTATATAGCTCGGAATCACACCTACAAGGCATAAAACACACAATTAGTGCAAAATACTAGCGATTAAAACGCAAACTCAACTAAAGTGCAGTAAATTAGAGTGTAATAATCGACTAAAATACGGTAATATAGCCTATCATCATAGAGTTTTGTTGAACACCTTAACTTTTCTAGAGATAGTTTCTCGATTGTACCTCTCTTTAAATAGATTAATTTAATTTTCATTGAAAAATAAAGCCAAAACGTGTTTAAGGAATTCCATCAGGTAGGTACCATTTTCCCCCTAAATGCCCCTACTTTTGTAAACTCACTCTATAAAGCACATTGTCAGCCTTTTTACAATCATCTCTCTCAGTACACTGTGCACTCCATTTACAGGTATTTCTTCTCTCTCATTATTTCCCGGTGGGATCGTTACTTTTTCGAATGTAAGCAGGAATTTGAAGCTATTTATTCTTGAAAATCATATGAAATGTTGAGATTTTGCAGAATTTTGGGTCAATTATGTGTTGAATGAGAAGCTCTTACCTTTCGTACCATCCATCGCATGTTTTAGAGTACATTGTGCAAATAAATTTTGCTGAATGTGTTGCTATGTTCAATGCATGCCATAGTTGTGGGGTTAATTTTGCGGATATTTATCCAAATTTCAATTTATTCGCACCAAAGTCATAAAACTAGTTTTGTAACCAAAAAAAAATGACTGAATTATACCCATGCATGACAGACTGGTATTTAACTCATGTATTTCCTTCTTCTTCTTTTTGGTTTTTTTTTTGGTTGTTGTTTTAAAGAGTATAAACTGGGAATTAGTAAACATGCTCTTTTTGCATGATATTATTGGACTGTTTTGCTACATATGGTAATGAAAATACAGTCTGCCTATACTCAAACCCTCCCAGATCCCACTTTATGTGATTTCACTGGGTTTGTTATTGTTGTTGCAAAAGTTACATAGTAAGTACATAATTTGCTTGTTTTGCATGTTAAATTTACTCAATTGTCAAAATTCCACGAGATGTAATTTTGCGGATCTGATCGAGTTACTCTGTTTTCGTTGACAGCAGTTCCTCACTAATCCTACTGTGGAGAAAAATCTAATTGCGAAACTCTAGATTTCTAGTTCTAACTACTTAGTGGTACATAGAATTTGCCATGATTTGTGGTTTCTGTTTTATCCCTGGTCTTAAGATTATGTTATCTGATCCTTTTGAAAGAAAAAGCTGGATTGAACTAGCTTTAGGCTGTCTGTATAATTGAAATTGGGAGCTTTTATTATCGTTTTCCTTCAGCTCTAATCTTAATTGGGATCTTTAGTCAGTTTTACCTTGACATTGGTTGATTTTACAATGATTATTAGTAGCAAGAGTGAGGACGCTCAATGCTGTTATGCATCACTTTCCACTTGGTTTTGAAATAAAATTGAACTTCCCTCTTGGCACTTTTCGCTGAAGGCTGTTACTCAAGATGCTAGTCTGACTTGCAATAACATTATACCTGTGCTGTTTATATCATATATGTGCTGTTTGCCTAAGAGTGAGGTGCATTGAGTTTCTTAAAAAAAATTATCCTATGTTCTTTTGCTCTTGGAATAAAGAAGGGAGGTCATTCTATTTCTCAATCCTTTTAGTTATACACAGTCCGCGTCTGTTCAATGAAGTGCTTTTTTTTTTTCCTTAACTTAAATGGCAATGGGACTTGACAGTAATGACACTCACATTGACTTCAAATCTAGTATTGCAAATTTCATTACAAAGTGGTGCTCGGCTGATCTGCTTCAATGCTTCTGAATACAGAATATTTGCTATATCTGATTGAAAACAGGATTGTTCTTCATTTCGTTCCTAGTTAATTTGTCCATGACCTAAATTTCATTAGATCTGGAATTTAAAGTTGTAAACTGGATATGCGAGAAGAACAGTTCTTGTTTGTGGTTCATAACTTGGTTTCATCATTGTTACAGCTGTACTGGCCTCTTTTTCCAAGATGTCGGATGCTAAGGCCCCCCTTCGTCCCAAGAGGAAGAAGCAGGTGGTGGACTTTCTTCTCCAATTCAGATGGATCATTGTTATCTTCTTTGTCCTTCCTTTCTCGTTCCTGTATTACTTCTCCATATATCTAGGGGATGTTAAATCTGAGAGGAAATCATACAAGCAGCGTCAGAAGGAACACGATGAAAATGTTAAAGAGGTCGTGAAGCGCCTTGGGGGGAGGGATGCATCAAAGGATGGTCTTGTCTGCACAGGAAGGCCTCCGTGGGTGGTTGTTGGAATGAGAAATGTTGACTATAAGCGTGCTCGTCATTTTGAAGTTGATCTTTCTAAGTTCAGAAATGTACTTGAAATTGACAAGGAAAGAATGATTGCCAGAGTTGAGCCTCTGGTCAATATGGGCCAAATATCAAGAGTTACTGTCCCAATGAATCTTTCCCTTGCAGTTCTTGCTGAGCTTGATGATCTGACGGTTGGTGGTCTGATCAATGGCTTCGGGATTGAAGGAAGCTCTCACATCTTTGGATTGTTCTCTGACACTGTTGTGTCACTTGAGGTAGTTCTAGCAGACGGACGGGTGGTTCGAGCTACAAAGGACAATGAGTATTCTGATCTTTTTTATGCTATCCCATGGTCTCAGGGGACATTGGGTCTTCTTGTTTCAGCTGAAATCAAGCTTATACCAGTTAAGGAGTACGTGAGGCTTACCTACAAACCTGTAACTGGTAACCTTAAAGAGCTTGCGCAGGCTTATGCGGATTCTTTTGCACCTAGAGATGGGGACCAGGACAATCCTTCTAAAGTTCCAGAGATGGTAGAAGGCATGATTTATAGTCCCACAGAAGGTGTTATGATGACCGGTAGATATGCTTCGAAACAGGAAGCCAAGCAGAGGGGTAATGTAATCAACAATTATGGTTGGTGGTTCAAACCATGGTTTTACCAGCATGCTCAAACTGCACTGAAAAGAGGGGAATTTGTGGAGTACATTCCAACTAGGGACTACTACCACAGGCACACAAGATCCTTGTATTGGGAAGGGAAACTAATTCTTCCATTTGGTGATCAGTTCTGGTTTAGGTTTCTCCTAGGATGGCTCATGCCACCCAAGATTGCTCTGCTCAAGGCGACTCAAAGTGAGGCTATCAGGAACTATTACCACAATCATCATGTCATTCAGGATCTGCTTGTTCCTCTTTACAAGGTTGGAGATTGTCTTGAGTGGGTCCACCGCGAAATGGAGGTAAAACTCTATACTCTTTGTTTTCTGTTCATGCACGACAAGATTGACTGTGGTCTCGATGGTTTTCATGTTTGTTCCAAGAGTGTAACAAATAGAAGAAATACTTTTCTATGGGCCTTAGTATTTGCTTTAGTTCTGATTGGATTTGAATTAAATTTGTTTAGGTATATCCCATCTGGCTCTGCCCAAACAGAATTTACAAGCTGCCTGTGAAACCTATGATCTATCCTGAACCAGGATTTGAGGCACACCGCAGGCAGGGTGACACTGAATATGCTCAAATGTATACTGATATCGGCGTCTACTATGTTCCTGGAGCTGTCCTGAGGGGTGAGCCCTATGATGGTGCAGAGAAATGCCGCCAACTGGAGCTTTGGTTGATCGAAAACCACGGGTTCCAGGCTCAATACGCGGTCACTGAACTGACAGAGAAAAACTTCTGGAGGATGTTTGATAATAGCCTCTACGAGCAGTGCAGAAAAAAATATAAAGCCATCGGAACCTTCATGAGCGCGTACTATAAATCCAAGAAAGGAAGGAAGACGGAGAAGGAGGTGCAGGAAGCCGAGCAAGAGAAAGCTGAACAAGAGACTCCCGAAGTCGATGAGCAAGAGAAAGCAGATTGATTTTAAATCAGTTTCATTAGATTTTCTCTGCCTTTTGTCATCCATTTAGTTGTGCTAGTTTGAACTTTCAGTTTAAATAACCAGCTAAATTCAGATTATGTTCCAAATAATGGTATGTGCATGTCGAAATTCCGATGATGATCCAAATAATGGTTCACATGGATCCGTTTCCGTGTCCGTTTCCGTTTCCGTTTCGTGTTATTTAAAATTTTGTGGTAGCTTTCAAGAAGGAATCAATTGTTTTCTTTAGATGTTTCTAGTGTCCAGTTCAACAGATGGTTTTACTTTATTGAAAAAGTTCTAGCAGATAATACACATCCAGTACTGAAGATTCACTTTAACAAACCATGAATGGTTTGTCAATTTACTGAAAAGAATTGCTAACAACTTTTAGCTAGCCTATCTATGTAAGGCGCACCAAAAGGGATTGCGAACAGAACATAAAATACTCCATAGCATATCCTTTACAATCAAAACCAAAAATTTAAAATAGACATTATTTCTGAAAATAAATTTTACCATCCACACTCGTAGCTCCCATTTGACCATAGATTTTGGCTTCATTTTTTTTTTAAAAAAAAAAGTAAAATAAAAATATTATTTGCTTATGAAATATGATTATGTTTTGGGGAAAAAAATTGAAAAATTTTCAAGTTCCCAAAAATTGCTCAGTTTTTTGGGTGAATTTTTTTTTTCCACTCAGAAAACTTTAACTTTTCTTCAAATAAAATGCATGCCCAAACACAATTTTAACTTTCAAAAACTGTTTTTCAACACAACTTCATAACTCTTTTTTCAAGTTTCAATCAAATATATGTCCAAACGCTATCTTAACTAGTGGAGCTCCAAAAGTATGAAGTATGTTCAGGCCAACTTATTAATACAGATAAGAGTTGCTTTGTAGTGCATTAAACTGCCTCCGGTGAAGACATTCAGAGAATAAAGGATATCACAGGATACAAGTATAAAGAATTTCCTATAAATTACTTGGGGTGTCCATTATATGTGGGAAGGAAGAGGATTTCTTTCTTTAATGATATGATCACAAAGATTGTGAAAAAAACATCTGCCTGGCAAGGGAAGTTTCTATCAATAGGAGGCAGGGCTATTTTAATCAAACATGTACTGCAGTCGCAACAAATTCATATGCTAGCAGCTATGGAGCCTCCAATCACTATTTTCAAACAGATTGAGAGATATATGGCTAAATATTTGTGGAGTTCTTCGAAGGAAAACAAAGATATCACTGGAGCTCTTCTTGGGCCAATCTATGTTATCCAGTGGAAGAAGGGGGTGTAGGTTTTAAGAGTATGATGAATATCAATGAAGCTTTGGCTACGAAAAGATGGTGGAGGTTCAGGACATGTGAGTCCTTATGGTCTACTTTCCTGAAATACAAATATTGTAGGATTAATCATCCAGTAAAGAAGAAATGAAGGAAAGGGCAGTCACATGGATGAAAAAAGCTCATGCAAGTCAAGAACAAAGTTGAAGACAATATGATGGAAGATAAATTCAGGCAATTCTAGCTCGTGGTGGGACAACTGGACAGTTTATGGAGCCATCGCTCAGGTCATTCATTATGATTATTCACTGGCTAATCAAACAGTTAATGATATCATCGTAGTTGGAAGATGGAGCATTGATCATCTACAACTATCTGAATACATGACTGAACAGATTTTATCTACTACCATTGGATATGACACGAAGCATGATGCTCCTATTTGGATGCCAACTATAATGGCAAATTCACTACAACATCGGGTTGGAGGATAGCTAGACAAGTTAGGGGACACATTTCCCTTTTTCAGAATATTTGGCATAAACATTTGCCTTTTAAAATGTCTTTTCTCATGTGGAGACTTTTAAAGGACCCATCGATGAAGTTTTTCTCAAGTTTGGTCAACATTTTGCTTCCAAAGAGTTTTGCCGTTGGATAGCTAAAGGAAAAACAATTCATCACACATTCATGACTGGATAAGTAGCAATCAAACTATGGAAAACATTTGGCAATCCCTTGGACATTAAATTGAAAGATATTCCCATCAGATTGATGATTTTAAGATGGTGGTTAATAAAGCCCATGACTTATATTCATTAGGAGATTCTGAGGATTACTCCTATAGTTATTTGCTTGGAGATATGGAAGGCAAGATGTGTAGTTAGATATGGATCCTCTAGAGTTTTTCAGAATGCTCCATCAAATACTCTCACAGCTTAGATGGTCTATTGCAAATAATCTGAAGAAGCATTGGGGCAACCAATGGGATGTTATTTGCCAACAAATTTATACACTTATTCCTACTGTTGAAACTAATATTGTTAGATGGATTAAACCAGTTGCAAATTGGGTTAAGCTTAACACAGATGGTAGTAGGGATGGAGAAGCCAGAAGGGAATATGGGATCAGGGGGAATCATTAGAAATTTCAATGGTGTTTTGATTATGCCATTTGCACAACCACTGGGAAGGGGTAGTAGTAACTTAGCCGAGACTAAAGCGGCATTGATTGGAGTTAAATGGTGCATCGACCACGGATATCGCAATTTGATTTTAGAATGTAACTCTTTGATCTTGGTTAACATGTTGAAAGACTTGTACAATCATTCTTGGCAAATGCAGGACAACAATTAAGGATATTCTACAACTCTTGCAATCTTGCGAGTTTTCAATCTAGCATTGCTATCGTGGTGAAGCTAATCAATTAGCAGATGCATTGGCTAAATGGAGCATCGTTCATGGGAATTCTATCTTTTATACTCCCTCCTGTCCAAAACAAGTGATTTTTACAGATTAACAAATACACCTTTTAGTATTAATTATCAATGGAATTGATCATATTAACATTTACTATCTCACCTAAACACTCCTAACACATATTCCAATACTATTTACTCCAAGGACAATGTAGGAAAAAAATAATTAATTCATTCTTGAAATCTGAAAAAATCACTTATTTTGGACCACAAGAAAAATGTCAAAAAACTACTTATTTTGAACCGAAGTGAGTAATTGGAAGGATCTTCCCAATCAAGCTATAAGCCCATATATGATGGAAAAGATACAAATGGCTACATTTAGACACAAGGGAAGAAGGAAATTTGTTAGTGAATCTATGTAAATTTCTGCAGAAGCACTTTTTGATAAACTCTTTACATACATAAGTAAGACAAGATGGTAATAAACCCCAACTTCCAATCGAGAGGTTGTGAGTTCGAGTCTCCCCCAAGAGCAAGTTGGGAAGTTCTTGGAGGGAAGGATGCCGGGAGTCTATTTGAAAATAGACTCTCTGCCCCAGAGTAGGGTACCCTCCCCAAATTCCACTAAATGGGATTATACTTTGTTGTTGTTTACATACATAAGTAGAGTCCCTTATGTAATATTGGTAAGAAAGCTACTCTATCCTTGAATTTATAAGTATGGTCTTTTGGATGTAATGAATAGAGAGTCGCCCTCTGTTATGTGCTCTTTTTGCTGGGATTAATATAAAAGGAATGCTCCACCTAAAGGCGTAAAATTTTATTTAAAAAAAAAAAACTAGTGGAGCTAAGATAAATCTTTTTGTCCAAAGAAAGTAAACAAAATTCCTCTAAGCTGTCAGTATATTCCATGTCTCTCTCTCTCTGGAAAAATGAAGTGGCCAATAAACAAGAAGTATCCGTTAGAAGCTTGAACGTTAAGCCTACCGTTAGAATCCAGCTCACCCAACTCTTTAAAACATCAATTCTACACAGAATTTTCCATAGTCAAAATCTAGACTTCCTTCCTCCATATTCTCTGCATTCCGTCACCCACCACAACTCCACAGAAGCAAAGAACAAAAAAAAAAAAAAAAGCAAGAGATGGGTATGGTAGTGGTTATATCACTTCCATTTATAATATTCACAATATTTATTGGATTTGGGTGCTATTTCCTTGGGAGAGCTAAAGGTAGACAAGATCTCAGAACCAATCCCCAAGTTTTTGGTGTACCCACTCCACCCCCTGGTACTTGTCCTACTACTGCTGCTGCTTCTTTGCCTTCAACTCATTTCAAGCATGACAACACTTCCAATGTGTAAAAGTTCGAGACATGGCTTCTCTTGATTTAGCTGCAAGGACTTCAACATATATACTCGCTTTAATTTTGTTTTCTGGGGTTGATTTTACTTGTGCAGAGATTTAAATGATACTATGTACCTTTTATTTTTATTTTTATATATTTGCTGGCGTTGTCGGTTAATACTACTATATGAAGTTGTAATGCGAATTAATGATGAATTATGTTTTATCATATTAGTAAAAAAATTGTAACAAGTGAATGTGAAGTTTGCCTTCATATCTACATATACAAGAGCTAACAAGGCATTTGAGATCCCCTTATTACTTTCATAAATTGTATTTATTCTGGTAATTAACTAATTATGTCATAGAATAAAAGGAACAGGAACATCCCAAGTTAAGGTAAGAGTTGAAAAGTGAGTTACTATTAAAGTGAAAATTTGCACTTGTTAATTTTCAAAATTGTTAAACTATGCGAATACTCATGTTTTATGCTATGATAAGGTTTTATTAATACTGTAATTACTTATTTAGACTTAAAAATCTATTAAGTTTGTCAAGTAGAAGGACTAAATAAACACAACTCACTAATTGTAAGTTTTATCTTACCTGAACATCCACGTTACTAAGGTTAGGACTTAAAAATCTATTAAGTTTGTCAAGTAGAAGGACTAAATAAACACAACTCACTAATTGTAAGTTTTATCTTACCTGAACATCCACGTTACTAAGGTTAGGACTTAAAAATCTATTAAGTTTGTCAAGTAGAAGGACTAAATAAACACAACTCACTAATTGTAAGTTTTATCTTACCTGAACATCCACGTTACTAAGGTTAGGACTTAAAAATCTATTAAGTTTGTCAAGTAGAAGGACTAAATAAACACAACTCACTAATTGTAAGTTTTATCTTACCTGAACATCCACGTTACTAAGGTTAGGACTTAAAAATCTATTAAGTTTGTCAAGTAGAAGGACTAAATAAACACAACTCACTAATTGTAAGTTTTATCTTACCTGAACATCCACGTTACTAAGGT
Source organism: Nicotiana glauca (assembly GCA_026770625.1). NCBI lineage: Eukaryota > Viridiplantae > Streptophyta > Magnoliopsida > Solanales > Solanaceae > Nicotiana > Nicotiana glauca. The sequence goes on along the minus strand of MU679001.1, from coordinate 162,454 downwards.
TAGGACTTAAAAATCTATTAAGTTTGTCAAGTAGAAGGACTAAATAAACACAACTCACTAATTGTAAGTTTTATCTTACCTGAACATCCACGTTACTAAGGTTAGGACTTAAAAATCTATTAAGTTTGTCAAGTAGAAGGACTAAATAAACACAACTCACTAATTGTAAGTTTTATCTTACCTGAACATCCACGTTACTAAGGTTAGGACTTAAAAATCTATTAAGTTTGTCAAGTAGAAGGACTAAATAAACACAACTCACTAATTGTAAGTTTTATCTTACCTGAACATCCACGTTACTAAGGTTAGGACTTAAAAATCTATTAAGTTTGTCAAGTAGAAGGACTAAATAAACACAACTCACTAATTGTAAGTTTTATCTTACCTGAACATCCACGTTACTAAGGTTAGGACTTAAAAATCTATTAAGTTTGTCAAGTAGAAGGACTAAATAAACACAACTCACTAATTGTAAGTTTTATCTTACCTGAACATCCACGTTACTAAGGTTAGGACTTAAAAATCTATTAAGTTTGTCAAGTAGAAGGACTAAATAAACACAACTCACTAATTGTAAGTTTTATCTTACCTGAACATCCACGTTACTAAGGTTAGGACTTAAAAATCTATTAAGTTTGTCAAGTAGAAGGACTAAATAAACACAACTCACTAATTGTAAGTTTTATCTTACCTGAACATCCACATTACTAAGGTTAGGATTTACAAATAACTGCAACAACAACAACCCAGTGTATTCTTCCAAGTGGAATATGGGGGAGGGTACGATGTACACAGCCTTATTCCTACCTGGAAGGGCAGAGAGACTGTTTTCGGTAGATCCTCGACTAGAGAAAAGATGGAAAAAGCACTGATAGCAAGTAATAATAATACAGGATAATTAGAAAACTAAATTCAAGATAGCAAAAGAGAAGATGAAAGAAGTACTGATAGCAAGTAATAATAGTGCAAGATATATAGTGATATCAAACTAAAAGAGTACTGATGACAAGTAATAACAGTACAAGATATTTGGTACTAGCAAACTAAGGATAAAAGTGATACTATACTAACACTAATACTATTGCAATAAGGAAGACAACGAGAAACGCTCGACTACCTACTAACATTATGCACTTATTCTCAACCCCCACACCATCCAATCAATGGTCATGTCCTCGGTTAGCTCAAGTTGCACTATGTCCTGCCTGATAATCCTCCCCAAGACTTCTTTGGCCTACCTATACCCTTCCTCTTATTCCCAAGTCCAACCTCTCATACCTCCTACCTGGGGCATCTGTGCTTCTCCTTTTAACATGCCCAAACCATCTCAGCCTCGCTTCTCACATCTTTTCCTCCACAGGGGTCACTCCCACCTTTTTCCGAATAACTCCATTCCTAATTCTATCTAACCTAGTATGCCCACACATCCATCTCAACATCCTCATTTCAGCTACATTCATCCGTTGGACATGGGGTTTCTTGACTGGCCAACACTATGCCTCATACAACATAGTGGGACTAACCATTACTTTGTAAAACTTATCTTTAAGTTTCAATGACACATTCTTATCGTACAAGACACCGGAAGTAAGCCTCAACTTCATCCACCCTGCTCCGATACGATGTGTGACATCCTCGTCAATCTCCCCATCACTCTGAATCATAGACCCAAGGTACTTAAAGCTCTCCCTCATGGGAATGACTTGCGTACCAAGCCTCACATCCCCGTCTGCTTCCTAGGTAACACCACTGAACTTGCACTCCACGTATTCCATCTTGGTCCTGCTCAACTTGAAACCTTTAGACTCTAAGGTATGTCTCCAGACTTCCAGTCTTTCGTTACACCAACTCGTGTCTCATCAATAAGAACTACGCCATATGCAAATAACATGCAGCAAGGCACCTCCCCTTGAATGTGTCGCGTCAATGCGTCCATTTCCAAGGAAAACAAAAATGATCTAAGTGTTGATCCCTTATGTAACCCCATATTAATTGAAAAGTAATCAGAATCTCCTCCTGCGGTCATTACCCCTATCTTAACTCCATCATACATGTCCTGGACCATGCGAATATATGCTATCGATACTCTCGTAGCCTCCAAACATCTCCATAAAACCTCTCTTGGGACTGTTATAAGCTTTCTCTAGGTCAATGAATACCATATATAGGTCCTTTATCGCCCGATACTTCTCCACCAATCTCCTCATAAGGTGAATGGCTTCCGTAGTTGACCGTTGATAAGTGGGGATTTTAACCTATTATTTGCTCTATTTTACTTGCGTTTTGGGCCTAAAATGCGTGAAAGTATTCCCGAAAACTAATGTAATATGCTTGCTTGCAAGAATTGATCAAAATGAGCCAAATGAGGCATAATCAACTCATAAAGGAGTCAAATTTGGAATACAAACCAAGACTGGGCCAGGAGACCTCAAATATTGTGCCGTCGCAGAAGACACAATGCGGTCGAGATCAAAAATACGTAGTCCACAAAATGAGGTATCAAAGAGTGCAATTTTAAGGCCAACTATTGAGCGCGGTCCGCGTCAGAAATGTGCGGCCGCGAAAGTTTCACCGCAGCCGCATTTGGAATTATGTTGACCGCGATGGATAAGATTCAGAGAGTTCACATTTCAAGCAACAATAAGGAGCGCAGTCCGCGGTAGAATTACACCGCCACAAAAATCTACCATGCGGCCTCGATGGAAATTATGTGGCCCGCGAAACAAACCTCAGCCCAGATCTGGAAGTAAAAAATGCAGACTGCGGTCAGTATTACGTGTCCGCAAAAGAAAGAGTGCGACCGCAGCAAGAATTATGCGGCCTCAAAACCTCCGCAGAGGTATTTTTTTTTAGAAATTTTAGCTTAGTATAAATAGATCTTTTTGACATTTTTAGGTAAAGTTTTGTTTTTTCTAAGCACGTGAGACGACTGGAAATTCCACTTTGGGCAATTTTGTACTAGAATTATCTTTCAACATTAGATTTTCATCTTTTAATCTATTATTATGAATTTTATCTTTATTTCATCTTTAATTTATGTTATTTCCATGAGTAGCTAAACACATAGCTAGGGTTGTGACCTAACCCTAGTGTGGGTATTTGATGGGTCTTGAATTTTACGGCTCGAATGTTGTTTGGGTTAGTGATATTTAGCCTAATTCTTGCTAGAACTATTGAATTAGTGGTTGCAAACACTGATTTATGCCTTTATGACTTGGACTCTACTTGAGAAAGAGGGACTAAGGCTACGAAAACTAGGTTAACAAGAAATTGATAGCCCCAATTAAAGGGTTAAACCTAGAGATAGTAATACCCGACTTGAGCTAAAATCGCTTGAATTGCATGAATACTCGTTTGGACTTAAAAAGGCCAAATTGGGCAAAATCACTCAAGCTATCGAGAGGTATAGAGTGAGTACCGGGTGTGATGGCTATATTACAACCCTAATTAATCACATGATCGCCCTAGATTCTTGCTACCCGTTAGATATCCACCGAGGTAGTCACTACCCTAGTCCTTTTAAACCCTTGAAAATCAACAGCAAAAACATTGCACTTAGTTTCAAATATTGTATGCTATAGAATAGAAGTAGAAGTAGAAAATAAACCAATCATTTGTGGAAGTGTAATTAAGAGCAAAACTCGTATCTAGACTTAGATATAAACTTAATTCCAAACAAATTAACTCCTTGTGGATTCGATCCCGACCTAGCTGGGTAAAAATGCATCAACCATCCTTGCACTCAATAGTAGTGCAGGCTTGGAACCGATCAATTTTTTACGTTGTTGCCGGGGAGTTAGACGGTTTTAGCTATATATATGAGTATTTGTGTATTTTGTTCTTCTGTCCTTCCATTTTTCTAATTTGTGTGTGAATTGCTCTTAGGTACCAAATGGTTCTTAACAATGAAGCCCTTGGAAATTTGCAATTGAGGGACGAGGTAGATGATGATCACGTGGATGAGATTCAACCCGAACCTTAACTATAAAAGAGAGGCCGACCGCCTCATGATAATATTCCAACCTCCCAACCTCCTCCAAGGGCAGCACACCGGGTGTTGCCCAACGAAGGCTATGTAAGTGCAATAGTCTCGGCCAGGATTAGGGCGGGCAACTTTCAAATAACCAATGTCATACTTACACTCTTGGAGCAGAGGGGTTTATTTACCGGAGCTCCACACCAAAATGCCTACAAGCATGTCAAAGGTGTTGTTGACATGTGCTCGGGGAGCAAGCAAACTAACATCTCTAAGGACACATTGAGGTTAAGTATTTTCCCATTCTCTCTAAGGGGGAAGGCTTTGGATTGGCTAGAAAGGTTGCCCAACCATTCCATCACTACTTGGGATGAGTTGGCCGAAAAATTCATAGCAAAGTTCTTCTCTTTGGGACATATGGCGATGCTAAGAGATAAGATACTCGTTTTTAAACAAGATCCAAATGAACTGTTACATGATATTTGGGAGAGATACCGTACAATGGTAAATGAGTGCCATATGACTGAGGCCATGATCCAGGAGACTCAACACTATGAACCAGTATGTAGTTAACCAACTCGCCGGGAGGGGGGGTGGGATTTCATAAATATGCCATATGCCGAAGCATGTGAAATACTTAATGAGATGGTGGATACTTCTTCAGCATGGCAAAGTCGAGCTAATGTGCCACAAAGTGATCCCAATGTTATTCACCTACACAAGGAGCTACATGACCATGGACAAGCAATAGCCGAGTTGACTACTAACATGAACCAATTGGCCAATGCTCAGTTGCAATATGATGATCAACAAGAGAAGGCAACGAGGTCAACAAGTTCAAAATAATCCAGACCAATTTGAGCAAAGTGGTAGTGGGTACAATCAAGATGATTCATATGATGATCAAAGTGAAGAGGTTCAATAGGTGAACAACTACCAAGGTCAACAGGGCAATGCTCCGAATCAACAACAGTGGAGATCCCAAGGAAATTGGGGAAATCAAAGACAATAAAGAAATTGGAATAGTGGCAAAAACAACAACCAAAGTAATTAGGGGAACAACAACAATCAAAATTGGGGTAACCAAGGAAACCAAGGTAATTGGAGTGGCAACAACAATAATAATTGGAGAGGCAATAACAATCAAGGGGGTTAGAACAACAATAATCAAGGGAATCGGGGGCCGGGCTTTCAAAGGCCTTTGATGTATCAACAACCAAACAACCAACCTCCATATCCATCACAAGGTCCTAGATCTTCTAAAAATGATATGGGGAGGATTGAGACAATGTTTGAGAAAATGATGAAGAAAAATGCCTAATCCGATGCCTAATTAGCTTCCCACAACACTTCTATCCATAACTTGGAGGTCCAACTTGGCCAAATTTCTCAAGCTTTGAATACTCGCCCTAAGGGGACACTACCAAGTGACACAGTAGTAAACCCCAAGGGTGGGAACAATACGGGCCATGCTATGGTGATGATTACAAGAAGTGGTAAAGGTAGAGTTTTTAGTACCTCTAACCCAAGAAAGGTTGTGAGTGATGATGTGTTCGTGCAAGATGATGATGAGCAGGGCAATGATGTGCAAGTGAATAATAAGAATGTGAATGAAGAAGTTAGGATAGACATTGATGACAACGTGGAAGAGACACAAAATGACGTGAACCCGTCTAGGGAACACGTGATAGACATACCGAAAATGGTAGTGCCCAAAGCCAAGGCTACTTTGCCAAGGCCTCCTCCACCATATCCTTAAAAGCTTGAAAAAACAAAGCAATGAGAACCAGTTCAAGAAATTTATTAATATGATGAAAAGTTTGTCCATATATGTGCCTTTGGTGGAAGCTCTAAAATAAATGCCGGGATATGCCAAGTTCATGAAGGACTTGGTAACAAAGAAGAGATCAATGAAATATGAAATGATCAAAATGACACATCAAGTGAGTGCTATTGTTCAATCCATAGCTCTAAACTTAGAAGACCTCAGTGCCTTTACAATCCCATGCACTATTGGTAGTGCCGATTTCACCAAAGCTTTGTGTGATTTGGGGGCAAGCATTAACTTGATGCCATATTTTGTGTTCAAGATACTGAGGATTGGGAAACCAAGGCCCACATCCATGTGGTTGAAAATGGCGGATAGGAAAATGAAGAGGCCACTGGGGATAATTGATGATGTGCTAGTTCGGGTCGACAAGTTCATACTTCCCGCAGATTTTATGATACTTGACTGTGAGGTGCCAATCATATTGGGGAGACCTTTACTAGATACAACGAATGCCTTAGTTGATTTGGAAATAGGGGAGCTCACCTTCCGGGTGGGTGATGAAAAAGTGGTGTTCCATGTTTGCAAGTCAATGAGGCAGCCTAATAGCAATGAAGTGTGTTCGTTTGTGGATCTTGTGACCGAAGTGATTGTTGAAGATACAGGTGCTGTGATTAATGTGGAAGACCTTTTGGAAGCTGTGTTGTTGAATCATGATGTGGATGATAAGGAAGGCTTGGTGGAATATGTTAATGCTTTGCCAGGAATGAGTTAATATACATATGAGCCCCAAAAACTTTCCTTGGATCTTGAGAATCGGAAGACTCCACCAATAAATCCCTCAATCGAGGAGCCTCCCATATTGGAGTTGAAGCCTTAGCCTTCACACCTCAGGTATGAGTTCTTAGTCCCTTATTCCACTTTACCTTTTATTCTTTCCTTGTGCTTAACTAACGTGCAGGTAGATGCCACCCATGCGGTGCTCCAAAGGAGGAAGAAGGTAATAGGTTGGACATTGGCGGATATTCGAGGCATAAGACCCACCTTTTGCATGCATAAAATAATATTGGAAAAAGATGCCAAACCCTTCGTGGAATATCAAAGAAGGTTGAATGAGACCATGCAAGAGGTTGTCAAGAAAGAGGTTATCAAGTGGTTGGATGTTGGGGTTGTCTACCCCATTTATGATAGTTCATGGACTTTGCCGGTACAATGTGTTCCAAAGAAGGGGGCATGACTATGATCACACATAACAACAATGAGTTGATCCCTACAAGAACTGTCACAGATTAGAGGGTATGCATGGATTATAGGATGCTCAACAAAGTGACTCTGAAAAACCATTTTTGCTTCCATTTCTTGATCAAATGTTGGATAGGTTAGCCGGACGTGCTTTTTATTACTTCTTGGATGGGTATTACGGGTATAACTAGATTCTTATTGCACCTAAAGACCAAGAGAAGACCACATTCACTTGTCTGTATGGCACATTTGCATTCTCAAGGATGTCGTTTGGTCTATGTAATGCACCAGCTACTTTTTAGCGGTGTATGATGGCAATATTCACGGATATGGTGGAGGACTTCCTCGAGGTTTTCATGGATGATTTATCTATTGTAGGGGATTCTTTTGATGACTGTTTGGGTAATCTTGATAAAGTCTTGGCATGTTGTGAAGAGACAAACTTGGTGCTTAATTGGGAGAAGTGTCACTTTATGGTTGATGAGGGCGTTATCCTCGGCCATAAGATCTCCAAGAATTGTATTGAAGTGGATAAAGCAAAAATTGAAGTGATATCAAAACTCCCTCCTCCTAATTCCGTCAAAGGAGTGAGGAGCTTTCTAAGGCATGCGGATTTTTACCGTCGGTTCATTAAGGATTTCTCAAAGGAGGTGAACCCCTTGTGCAAGTTGTTGGAGAAAGATGCAAAATTTGTGTTCAATGATGATTGTATGAAGGATTTTGAGCTACTAAAGTATATGTTGACTACCACTCCCATCATTACCACACCAATTTGGAGCTTACCATTTAAGCTCATGCGTGATGCTAGCGATGTTATAGTAGGAGTGGTATTGGGGCAAAAACTTAACAAGATATTCCTTCCGGTCTACTATGCTAGTAAGACCATGAACGACGCCCGAGTCAACTATACGGTGACCGAGAAAGAACTCCTAGCCATTGTCTTTGCTATGGAAAAGTTCCGCTCATGCATCATGGGTACCAAAGTGATTGTTCGCACCAATCACGTGGCGCTTCGCTATTTGATGAGTAAGAAGGAATCAAAATCTAGATTGATGAGGTGGGTACTTCTTCTACAAGAGTTTGATCTTGAAATCATAGACCGAAAAGGGAGCGAGAATTAAGTGGCAGACTACTTGTCCCGTTTGGAAGAGGAGGGGAGGCCCCATGATGGACTTGAGATCAATGATTCATTTTCGGATGAACAACTCCTTTCCATGTATTTGACGGGGATGCCTTGGTTTACTGATGTGGTTAACTATCTTGTGAGGGGAATTGTCCTGAATGGGTTCTCTTCAAACCAAAGGAAGAAGCTCAAACGAGACTGCTTGGATGAATGAGCTATATCTTTTCAAAATTTACACCGATGGTTTTATCCGAAGATATGTTCTAGAAGAAGAGCAGGCATATGCTTGCTCGTCTCAAGTTCCTCCCTTCTCGATTTTCCTTCTTTCCTCTTTTCGACACCATTCTTTAGCTGCTCCCCACTTTCTTTTTCATGTCTCATATTTTTTTGGATTGGGGTGAGATCCTTCAACTCTTGCCCGCTTCTCAAAGTTACAACATTTACTATTTCTTTGGGATTTCTTTCTATATCAGCCGGGAGTGTTCCTGCGGCTCTCTTAGATATTAGAGTAGCTAAGTTCCCAACCTATCTTTGCAGGCTTCGAAAATATATATTTAATTCTTTGATAGCTGCATCATGGGCATCAAGCCTCTCATCTATCTTGATAATGAATGTCTTCATAAGATCTTCCAAGCTGGATTGATTCGACAGTGGAGACTGATACTGCCACCTCTACTAATTTTGAAAACCCGGAGCTCCATGTTCCTGGAATCTAGGGTTGTTTTATTGCCATGCATTTGCAGTACCCCCAGGTGAACTCCATAAGAAGTCGGGGTGCCTCTGACCCATTCTATTAAAATTATAGTTTCCTAAAATATTCACTTCCTCAGTTGAGGCTTGACACTCATGAGTATGGTGTCCACTTCCACATATATCACAAGCTGCGTGGTGTACATTTTGCATCGAAGCTACAATTGGATTTTGTATTTCTTTATCCATATCATCAAGTTGTACTTGCACAGATGTAGTAGCCTCAACTTGGAGAACACCAGTTTATTTTCTTCTTTCCACACTCTCAGAGGGCCACTGATTAACATCTTCGGATAACTCATCAAGAATTGTAACTATCTCCTCTGGAGTCTTCTTCATAAAACAACCTCCAACTATATTGCTCTATGTTCTACGCGAGGTCGGTGTCAATCCATCCCAAAATCCTGGAGTGGCATCCAGAGTTCAATTTCGCTATGTTGTCACCTTCTAATTATCCTTAAACCTCTTCCATGCTTCAAAAATAGTTTCGGTCTCTTTCTAGCAGAAGTTTTGGATTTCTCCTCTAAACTTGCCCATTTTATCTTAGGGGAAATATTTATTAAGAAATTTTCTGGTCATTTCCTCCCATGTTCTAATTGATCCATTTGGCAAGCTTCGAAGCCAATGCTTCACATCATCTTTAAGTGAAATGGGGAATTCCCTTAAATACACTGCATGTTGTGACACCCTATTGTATTGAAAGGTGTTCATAATCACCTAGAACTCCATCAGATGCGTGTTTGGATCTCCGTTCATCTTCCCTATGAAAACGCAGTTGTTTTGAATAGTTCGAAGCAAACCTTGCTTCAACTCAAAATTATTTGCTACAATTGGAGGTGATCTAATACTTGACAATCCTTGATTGTAGACTCGTCTAACATAATCACCCAATGCTCAACCAAGCCTGGGTACCGCATTCTCAAACTGGTCTTCAATCAAGGGTCGATTTAGATTTAATCTTCGACCCCTATTGTCTTTGATAGTTTCCTTAGCAACTCTACGGGTTGCCTCAGCTGCTATCCTTGCAGCTTCTTCTCTATGTTGCGCTAACTCTACCTCGTTTTCAATGTTATTAGACATGTGTTCTTGGGTTGAAGGTTTCCCCAAGAAATTTATAGTGAACTATTTCTCCTTCCCCAGTTGCTGCAAGTGTTTTTCCAATTGCGGGTTGTAGGGTATTACTTCTTTACAAGAGGATCGTGTCATACACCACGAACTTATCTTGCTGCCTACACACAGATGAGAAACCCGTGAAGAATAAAATAAATAAAAAATTCTTGAATTATAACTACAAAATATTTCAAACACTATTGATTGTCGATCATGGGCAACGACGCCAAAATTTGACAAGTGCAAAATACACACTTAAATTGTGCTCGCTAGTCAAAGATTAATATAATATCTTATCCACATGGATTATATTTAAACAGTATTCTCGTAGTTTGTAACTTCATTGCTATCCAGGAGGATCAATAGTCGAGACTTATATGACTAATAAGATTTACCTAAGAATCTAAAATCTACAGCTATTGACTATTAACTATCGAAATAAGGACTAAGCAATTAAGGTTGTTAGTGGGAGAGGATAAGGTTTTGACGGAATAAGTGCAAGATAAATATTTAGGATATAACTCTAGATAATTGACTTCCAATGTTCGAGTGAATCTCTCGAATTCACTCTATTATTAGTTCAAACACTCAGCAAAAACTCCTCTCTCGTTTAAGTCTTAACCTCACGAGATGAACCAATTTAAGCACTGTGAAGATATGAAAGAATTCGTAGTGGATTGATCTTTAGGAAAATCTCTTTCAATTATTTTTCTAATTTGGTTTAATCAATAATTAAACTAGCCTCTTTCGATTACTTAGTAGAATCTATGAACTCAAAATGCAAAGATATCAAGTTATGCATCTTTCAATTACAAGAACAAAGTAAATATAGATGCAACAATTGAATCTTCGAAAAATGATTCAAATACATAAAAATAGAGTTATAATCCACAAACAATCATCAATACACTATATCCATCAAAACTCAAAAGTAACTACTCCATAGACATGGAAAAGTTCTTCACAAATGTAACTAAAGTATGGGAAAACATAAATTCAATCCAAACCCTTATCTTGAGTGAGGAAGGAATGATGAAATCATTGTGCTTGTGTTCTTCCCAAGCCTCCTTAGCCAAAAAATATGTCAAAAGTCTTGAAAATCATTTTTTTGTGTATTTAAGTCAACCCCCAATAAACCCCAGATGAAATTATCCCTTTTAGCGGAAATGGAAGTCACCCTAACATTTTTGTGCTACCACGCCGCGCCCCGCGGCATGCGGCGTGCTTGTGGACAATTCCAGAATGTTTTGCAATTTCATTTCTAGGCATAATTTGCACTGCCGCGCCGCCCCATGCGTCGCGGCCATGCATTTTTCGTAGAGTGAGTCCGTTTATTCAATTTTTGAGGCGGCGAGGCCGTGCATTTTTCATAGAGTGAGTATGTTTCTTCAATTTTTGATATCCGGACTTGGTCCTCGACCCTGGAACGTGATCCCAATTTAATCCCTTGGGCTTCTGCTTAGACTTCAAAGCTTAAAATAGCTCGAATTTTCTCCGCAACATGTAAATAACTTGTAATCACTCCTACACGGCATACAATACAAAATAAGTACAAAACACTACTAATTAAATCTCAACACAAGTAAAGTGCAGTGAATTATAGTGCAATAAACGACTAAAATATTGGATTATAGTCTACCATTAGCACAATGCTCATATCTTCCTATTCATTCAAGAGTTTATGCAAATAAGACTATCATATCTGCTTAATCTGACCTCCTCCAACAAAACCTTACCCTCGCCATCTTTTATGCATCTCATTTGGTCTAGATCACATGTCTTCCTATCTCTCACCTTCGCCAGCATGTACAACTTCTTGTCCCTGTCCCCGCCTCTGTCCCCAAGTTCTTCATATAAACAACCAAATGCAGCAGTCTTAGCCGCAATAACTGCTAACTTTGCCTCCTTCTTAGCCTTCTTATCCACTCCCTGTTAGCCCTCTTCTCCCCCTCCCCTATGCTTTCTACTAGCTTCAAATAAGTTATTTTCTTAGCTTTTACTTTCCCTTGAATCTCTTTGTTCCACCAACGGTCCCTTTTGTGGCCAACAGAGATACCCTTTGAGACCCCTAACACCTCTCTCGTCGCCTCTCTAATACAATTCGTTGTCATAGTCCACAAACAACTGGCATCCCCACTACTCCTCCCCCAATTTCTGGGCTTTGTCCTTAGTCAACGCACTCCACCTGACCCTAGGTAGACCAGACAAAACCCTCCTCCTCGTCCACTTGATATCTAAGTTCATAACCAAAAATCCATGCTGAGTTGTAAGATTCTCACTCGGGATGACTTTGCAATCCGTACATAATCTCCTATCACATTTCTTTAGGAGTGATCAGGTGATCAGGTGCTCCGCCTTTTTCGGGAAACAAGAGTTAGCATTCACCAGAATTTACAAATAACTGATAGTTTGATTCATGCGATAAAGAAAAATAATCTTTGAATAGAATATGGGATCATCTAGTCATGTATTTGGCTGAATTAATTTTTCCGGCATAAACAATCATTGATTAGTTATACAAAATTTTGATATTGTTCTTATATATTCAATGCCGGTAGCAACTCCGAATGAAAAATAACGTTAGGGGCATTTGGTTATTGGGATTAGGTATTACAATCTCGGGAGGTCGGGATAAATTTTGGGATTGTATTTGTCCTATATTTAATTATTGATATTAGTTAATATCGGTGCAAAATTTATACCAAACTGGTTATATTAACTATCTCATATTAGGTGTCAAATAGTAATCTCAGAATTATAATCCTAAAATTTTAATTATAATTTTAAGATTGTTAATCTCTAAATATCCCGCTTTGCAATCAAATGACACCGTACGAATCTAGTTCCCGTATTCTAGACTCGGTAACACTTGTTTGCGAACCAAACCGCGAGAATCGTAAATTACCAAAAAGCCAGCTATGAGGATCTAGACAATTAAAATATTATTATAAATACAATTCTATTTACGGTGAATGTCCATATTTAGAGAAATCCTAGGGTTTATTATTTGGTGGCTAAGTCACCATCTCCCTATAAATAGAGGGTTCTATTCCATTGTAATTCATCCCAAAATTCAATAAGAATTCTCTCTCTCTTTCTCTGCAATATTGTTCTTGTTCTTTTATTATTTTATAACACGTTATCAGCACGAGACTCTAACCAATTGAGTAGAAGCTTTGG